>CAJVPS010000870.1:0-19130 GCA_910591765.1 Ambispora leptoticha | reverse complement strand
GATAAGTTTTATTATCCAAATATCATTATAAATTATAATAAGTTGTTAAATTTATATTATTATTATAAAGAGAAAAGTTGTTTAATAATCTTTTAAATACATCTAGAATAATATATTAGCATTTTGATTCTTTCTTCTAGATCAATAAGTGATAATAAAAGTATATTTTATAAGAGATATGATCTATCAATTTACTCTAGCAGAATGACTTGACTGATTTTTAAATAATCATCTCAAGATATTATAGTTAGTAATAATTTCAAAAACTATTCCAAGTAGATAATAGCAAAATTATCTAACAGTTCATACTACTATTAATGCTTTTTTTTTAGTTACTTTATATTTTTATTCATTTAGTTTTAAGATGATACTTGCATAAGCAACTACTTATTCTTTATCATCTTTATCTTTCTAAGATAGGACAGCTCCAAGTTTTGAATCTGAAATATCAGTATAAAAATAGAATTTCTTTGTAAAATCAGAATAAATTAAAATAGATATAGTTATAAGATATCATTTGATTTGTTGAAAAGCTTTTTCTTGATCTACAGTCTAAATGAATAATTTTTTGTTATAAAGTAATTTAAATAGAGATCCAGTAATTTGAGAGAATCCTTTAACAAATTTTCAGTAGTATTCAGTTAAGTCAAGAAATGATCAGAGTTTTTTAATAGTTCTTGATTGAAAAAATCTTATATCTTTTGAATAGTTGATGAATCAGAAGAAATTTCTTCTTTAGTTATGATATATTCAAGAAATGATAATTCTCTTCTGCAAAAATTACATTTTTCTGGATTGAGTTTCAAATTAACACTTTTAATTCTGTAAAATACTTTATTGAGATGATTCAAGTATTCTTCAAAATTTTTTGAGAATATATTCAAGTTATCAATATATACATTAGCAAAATTCCAATTATATTCTTCTAATATTATATCTATAGCATGTTGAAAAGTTGCAAAGATATTTTATAATTTAAAAGATATAATATTGAATACAAAAAGTTCTTCTCTAGAGATGAAAGCAGTTTTAAGTTTATCTTCTTTTTTCATTTTGATTTGCCAGTATCTAGAGATTAAGTCCATAGATAAAAATCAGTGAGTATTTCCAAGAGAGTCTATCATTTTATTAATTCTTGATAAGAGATATGTATCTTTTTGGATAATAACATTTATTTTTCAGTAATCAATACAAAATTTTTTCTTCCTATTCTTTTTATAAATTATAATAATAAATGAAGCTCAAGAACTAGTTGATAGTTAGATAATATTAGCTTCTAATATTCTTTGAATTTCTTCTGATATAAATGATTAATCTGAAAGAATAGTTCTGTAAGGTTATTATTTAATAAATGATTTATTTTCAGTATATATTTCATATTGAATTATATTATTCTGGCCAAGTTCATATAACTCAGTTACAAAGATATCAGCATTATCTTCTAGTAATTAAGTTAGAAGTTGTTCTTGATTAGCAATTAATTTTTATTATTCAATAACTTTTTCTTCTTGTTCTTATTTCAAGAAATAGGTATAAGTTTCTTGATGATTAATAAATCCAAATCTAGCTATTTCTCAACTAGATTGTCCAAGTTCTTCTCTAGTAGAAACTGATTTAAATTAATCAATAGGTGCAAGTTATAGAAATACAAGTTGAGTAATTTTCTGATCTGATTCAATAATATAATTTTCTTCTAAATTATTTTAAATGATGATATTGATATTTTCAGTATATCCAGAGTTAATAGTTCTATCTTTAACATTAATTTCTTATTTTATAAGAGATAAGTGAGATATTACTTGATATATAACTTCTATAGAAATTTCTATAATATATATATATCTACTAAGATGACTCGATATGAAGAAATTCTAATTACTTCTTTTTCAGTATAATAAATATCATATCTAGTATTGATAGAATATATTTTTTCTGGTAATTTTTCTTTATCTTGATCATTATAAACTTTGACTATATAGTAGTTATTATTTTGTTTTACAGAAGTATTCTTTAAATAGTTATTAAATTATTGTAAAAGTTTATTAAGTATCTGATAAATAATATTGAATCTTTTATATATGTCATTCAATTTGAGTTGAAAAGATTGAGTGAAAATAAAAGTAAAACTGATTTTTTCAATTAATTCATTTATTACTACTTCTTCTGAAATTGGTTCCAAAGTTATAGAGCATTTTTCTTTATCTAATTTAACTAAAAGTTCAAATTATATATAATTATCATATTTATCATTATTACAAGAAATCAAATATTCTTGACAGAGTTTTATATTAATATAATTCAAGTAAGCAAGTTATTATCTTTGATTAGAACTGAGTTATTAATAGATATATTAAAATATTTTAACAGCAAAGACTTCTACAGAACTCTTATAGATAATTTCATGAACAAAATCATTTTTATACATAAAGCAAGATAAGATTGCTTTGCTAATTTCATTATATTCTTTATAAACTTCTAATAGTATTCCTCTGTCTCTAAGCTTGTTAATTGTCTTGATATTCTTTCTACATCCTTCATGATTAAACTAATAAATATATTGATATTTATAAGTACAAAAGTACTTTTTATTATAACTTCTAATAACAAATATTTCTCTAGGTTTATTATATTTATTATATTTAGAATAGGCAGAAAGATTTAATTGTTTTTCTCTAATACGATTATCATAGATAATTGCTTTTTCTCTATTTGTTTTAAAATATATTCTAGTATAATATTTGTCTATATATTTTTCATATTTATGACATTTTTTAATCTGAAAATTAGGATGAATTTATTTTGCAGCAGTTTGATATATATCAAAACTTTTCTTAACTCTTTTATTAATAAAAAGTTCTTGTTCAACTTTATTAGCCCAATCTTCATTGGTTTTAAATTCAGTATGAAAAGATTTATGAATTTTAATTATTATTCAATTAGTAAGATCATTATAATATTGGCAATATTGATAATTATATATAAAGAGATTTCTATAGTACTAGTATTAACTATTTGATTCTTGTCAATCAAATAATCATCAGTTATTCCAATTACATGATTAAGCAAACTTCTTGTCAAGTCATTTAAAATCTTTTCAAATATATTTTTTCTATTTAATTTTGATTTCTTCTTGGTAGACTTGCACTTCATGAATTCTTTTAACACTTTGAATAATTTGAAATAATATTTCTTCAAAATTAACATCTTTTAATCTTCAGTTTGGAGTTTCAACAGAGATTTAAACTTCTTTGGTAATGATTTTAATATTATTATTATCTTAAAGTTCTTGTTATCTAGAGATTATAATATTCTAATTATCATGTTATCACATAAGAAAAGTCTTCTTCTTCAAGTATTGTTTCTTAAATTCACTTTCAGAATCTTCATCTGATTCATCTTCTTTAGAGCTTATATCTTTAAATATTAGCTCTCCTCTATCATTATGAATAAATTTAATAGGCACTTTTTCTTTTTGATCATTATATTCAAAGATAAGCATTTCTTTTCTGATATTAATATTAACTTTGATTTTGTTTAAAAAGTCTATCTCAATAATTATTGAGTATATTTTAGTTTTAGTAATATCTACTTCAGTAAGAATTATAATTTTATCAATGTTCAAGAGTAGTTTATCAATAACTTCAAGAGGCTATTTAAATACTCTATTTATAATTAATATTAAAATATTTGAACTATATTATATTTTTAATCTCATATCTTTAATAAAATTATATATAGCAATATATCTAGAGGTACCAGTATTAATAATTAAATTAATAATATTCTTTTTAATTTTTGCTTTACATCAAGCAGATATAATTTTGAATTTTTGTCCAAGTAATATTCTTTTTTTTTTATTTGAGTATTATAACTTAATGTATTTCTTTTGATAACTGAGTTCTTTGTGATGATAAGATCTGAATAAGTTAAGTAATAGTAATATTTGCTTTCTAATAAGCCAAATCTTTTAGAATATTATATAATTTAGCCATGATTAAAGATGGCTCCTCAACTAATTGCAGCTTGTGACAGCCAATCAGAGAATTGTGACAGAGTTGTGGTAGCCAATCAGAGAATTACGACAGAGTTGTGGCTCTCATCTCTAGCCATGATAGTAAGTATAAATAAAGTGATTTTACTTTTCTTTTTACAAATAGTCTTTTTAGTAAGTTCCTCTTCAAGAGTTTTAGATGATCCAGCATTATTCATATCTTGATCAAGAATAACTTTAGAAATATCTTCTTGTTCTTCTTCTTTATTATTATTTGATTTTTCATTTTCATTAACTATTTCTTTATGGAATTGATCTATATATCTAATTTCATAAGAAGTAGTTCTAGAACTTCTGGATTTTCTTTCAGTAGTTAAGTATTCATATATATCAAATAATAAATTTATATTATCAGATTTGACAATTAATTTTTAAATACTATTAGTATTTGAACTAATAATGCATTCTGATTATTATTTATATTTTAATTGTTGTCAATATTTATTTGATTTGATAATATATTATTTTGTTGCTAATTATTTCTATTAGTTCTTTGATGATTATTTATTAAGTTATTCTGATTATTCTGATATGATTATAGCTGAGGATAATTAGGATAAATATGATTTGGCTTATCACAATTATAACAAGTTGAGACTGATTTAGAATTTTGATTATTAGATCTATAACCTAAATTAGTTCTGTTATAATTAGATCCTTTATTAGTTTTAATACTTTTTATTCATTGGTTAAGATCTTGAAGTGCTATCAATATAGCATTTAGTATTGAGTTATTTTGAATCTGAGATTGATAATATTCTTAAATTGGTATATCTGCATCTGCTTTCTCTATATTCTTTGCAACTTGTATTATATTTAGAAAAGTTCTATCAGCTAAGATCTAAACATATTTTTTGATCTCTGATTTTAATCCTCTTTTATAAGTTTGGATCTTGTATTCTTCTAGATATTCATTTTCTGGATCCACTTTACAAAACAAATTTATGAATTTATCTATGTATTCTTCTATAGTATCAGTCTATTATAATATTTCAATTTCATCTTGCCATTAATCAATTTTTTCTTGAGTATGGAAGTGAACTGCAAACTAATAACTGAAACTATATGATTGATCCTGATTATCATTTCAAGCTGTTAATCAGGTATTATAATCTCTTTCTCTTTTGTCATATTATAAGATAATAGTATTTTCAAGATATTCTCTAACTAATTATACTTTTTTGATATCTGTAATACTATTAACTTGGATGATAATATTAAAATCTTTGAGTTATTCTGTTGGATCTTGATTATTTTCTTGGTATTTCCTAATAAGAATTATAATTTTTTTCATTAGCCAGATATTCTGATCAGTTATGCAATTAGTGAGAGCTTCAAGAGCTATAATAAGATTATCCAAGTTATTATTTTGTGCCATTTAATTACCTTCTTCTTCTTCTAATTATTATTGCTTTTTGAATTAGTTTGAGTATCTTTTTCTAAATCAGAGTAATTATTATTTTCTTTTGATTCTGGAGTTAATATAGGTTATATAGAGATTGTTGATGAATTTTCTGAATTTTTAATTTCAAAATAATATCCATCAGTATTACTATGAACTAAAGGGATTCTTGATTGAAAGATAAAATCTTGATAAATGAACCATTGGTAAAATTATTCAATGAAATCAAGTTGTTCTTCTTGTGTATTAATTCTATCAAACAAAAAGATATTTACTAGTTGTACTCTTCTTTATCTTAATTAGCTAATATGTATTTTAATAAGATCAAGTTAGATTAGTTCTTGAAATAATAAATATGTGATTTAATTAATTAATACTATTCCAATATGTTCTGTGAGCAAATAAAAAGTATAAAATTATAAGATAAAATTAGATTAAAGAGAGTAATAATAGAGGTAATAGTCTTGAGAAGATATTCTAATAGGATAATTAGAAATTTGATATATTTCAAGATAATAATTAATAGGTAATTTAATAAAAGAATAATAATTAGTCATGAAACTCAAGATATAAATATTTATCAATTATAGATAAAGAAAAAAAAAGAATACAAAAGAAAAATATAAAAAGTATATGAGCATAATAAGAAGTGTAAAGGAATTTTCTTTCACAGAGAGGGCACCAAAAATATATTATGATAAATTAGTAAGTGAAGTTTCACTTGAATTCACTTTAATAATATAGAATTTGAAGAGACTGAATAATTAAAGGGTAAAGAGAGAGAAATTAGATTATACTTTCAATAATGACCAAGATCTGTACTAATATCTATAGATATTATCTTAACAAAGGGTAAATAAATAAAGAAAAAAATAAATAAATTAAAGAAATTATAAAAATTAACTGAGTAAAGTCACTAGTAATTGATATAATTCAAGATTTGAATTGATTAAATAGTAAGCTATTAAGTAAAGAAGATTATAACTAATAAAAGATAAAAACTATAATATGAAAACTAAATAATTAAATAAATAAAAGAGTATAGCTTATTTATAGTAGAGATCTTCTACTCTCAAAAATAATAAAACAAAAAATTATGGCTTATTTATAGTAGAGGTCTTCTACTCTCAAAACAATATCAAAAATCAAAAATTAATATAATATTATAATTCAAAAATTCAAAATTAACTTTATATAATCAAAGAAATAAAACTAAATAAAAAAAAGAGTACTAGTATAATTAGAAAAAATAATCTTTTAAAATTATATTTTCCAAATAATTCAATCCAAAACTATTTATTTCAAGCTAGGATAACAGATTTTTTTAAATATTTTTCAGATATATAAATTATTATAGTATTACTAGCTAATATTATCTAATATACAAGATATAATTAAAGTATTATAGTATAAATAATTATAAATAGGTTATATTGAAGTATATTAAAAAATGTTAAAGAATGTTAAAGAATATTAGAGTATGTAAAAGGATATTGAAAGATGTAAAAAAAATAAGAAGATATAGAAAGATATGGAAAGATATGGAAAGATGTGAAAGAATAAGAAAGAATGTTAGAGAATATTAAAGGATAAGAAAAAATATTTGAGATCATTATCCAAGTGTAATTATTTCATCAAAATTAAAAATGATCTTTCGCTATACTATTCTACTATGTATATAAATATCATATTACAATTAATAATAAAATATAGATTCCAAATATTTAAGTTGATTAATAGAAACAAGTTGTAGAAATATGAGTTGAGTAATTTTCTGGTCTGACTCAATAATATAATCTTCTTCAGAGTTATTTTGAATAATAATACTGATATTTTTAGTATATTTAAAGTTAATAATTTTTTTTAATATTAATTTCTTGTTTAGTAAGAGAGAAGTAAGATATTACTTGACATATAACTTTTATAGAAATTTTTATAGTGATATATATATCTACTAATATGACTTAATATAATAGAATTCTAATTACTTCTTTTTTAATATAATAAATATCATATCTAGTATTAGTAAGATATATCTTTTCTGATAATTTTTCTTTATTTTGATTATTATAAACTTTGATTATATAATATCTGTCATTTTGTTCTATAGAGATATCTTTTAAATAATTATTAAATTATTATGAAAGTTCATTAAAAGTTTGATAAATAATGTTGAATCTTTCTTATATCTTATTTATTTCAAGTTGAGAAGGTTGATTTGAGATTGGAATAAAGTTAGTTTCTTTAATTAATTTATTAGTAGCTGCTTTTTTTGAAATTAGCTCTAAAGTTATAAGATATTTTTTTATTTGCTTTAGTTAAAAGTTCAGATAGTATATAATTATTATATTTATTACTATTACAAGAGATCAAGTATTCTTGATAGAGTTTTACATTAATATAATTCAAATAAACAAGTTGTTATCTTTGATTAGAACTGAGTTATTAATAAATATATTAAAATATTTCAGTAGCAGAGGCTTCTATAGAATTCTTATAAATGATTTCTTGAATATAGTCATCTTTATATATAAAGCATAAAGTGAGATAAAATTGCTTTGCCAATTTCATCACATTCATTATCATAAACTTCTAATAATATTTCTCATTCTCTAAGCTTGTTAATTATTTTAGTATTCTTTCTCTATTCTTCATGATTAAACTAATAAATATATTAATATTTATAAGTACAGAAATATCTTTTCTCATAACTTCCAGTAATAAATATTTCTCTAGACTTATTACATTTATTATATTGAGAGCAAACAGGAAGATTTAATTATTTTTCTTTATCACAAGCAGTTGTCTTTTCTTTATTTATTTTGAAATATATTCCAGTATAATATTTATTTATATATTTTTTACATTCATGATATCTTTTAATCTGAGAATTGAGATGAATTTGTTATGCAGCAGATTAATATAAATTAAAACTTTGTTTTACTCTTTTATTAATAAAGAGTTCTTGTTCAATCTTATTAGCTCAATCTTTATTAGTCTTAAGTTTAGTATAGAAAGATTTATAAATCTTGATAATTATCCAGTTAGCAAAATTATTATAATATCAGTAATATTGGTAATCAGAAATAAAAAGATTTCTGTAACATTAGTATTAGCTATTTAGTTTTTGCCAGTCAAATAACTATTAGTTATTCTAATTGCATTGTTAAGTAAACTTCTTTTCTAGTTATTTGAAATCTTCTTGGATATATTTCTTTCATCTAATTTTAATTCCTTTTTGATAGACTTGTACTTTATGAATTCTTTAATACTTTGAATAATTTGAAATAATATTTCTCCAAAATAAATATTTCTTAAACTTTGATTTGAAGTTTCAATAGAGATCTAAACTTCTTTGATAATAATTTTAATACTATCATTATTTTGAAATTGTTGTTATCTAGAAATTATAATATTTCAATTATTATGTTATTATATGAAAAAAATCTTCTTTTTCAGATACTATTTCTCAAATTCACTTTCAGAATCTTCTTCTGATTTATCTTTTTCAAAACTTATATCTTTAAAAATCAGTTCTTCTATATCACTATGGATAAATTTAATTAGTACTTTTTCTTTCTGATTATTGTATTTAAAAGTTAATATCCTTTTCTAATATTAATATTAGCTTTAATTTTATTTAAAAAGTCTATTCCAATAATTATTAAGTATATTTTGGCTTTAGTAATATCTACTTTAGTAAGAATTATAATTTTATCAATATTTAAAAGTAGATTATTAATAGCTTCAAGAGATTATTTAAATATTTCATTTATATTTGTTATAAAAATATTTGAATTATATTATATTTTTAATCTTATATTTTTAATAAAGTTATATATAGCAACACATCTAGAAGTATTAGTATCAATAATTAAATTAATAATATTTTTTTTAACTTTTGCTTTATATCAGACAGAAGTAATTTTGAGTTTTTGCTCAAGTAATATTCTTCTTTTTCTTTTTGACTTGAGTATTATGACATGACATATTCCTTTTGATAGTTAAGTTCTTTGTGAAGAAGAGATTTAAATAAGTTGAACAACAGTTATATTTGCTTTTTGTTAAGCCAAATCTTCTAGAATATCATATAATTCAGCTATAATAGTCAATATAGATAGAGTAATTTTGCTTTTCTTTTTGTGAATAATCTTTTTGATAATTTTTTCTTCAAGAGTTTTAGATAGTTTAGCATTATTCATGTCTTGATCAAGAATAACTTTAGGTATATCTTCTTGTTTTTCTCTTTTATTATTATTTAGTTTCTTATTTTCATTAACTACATCTTTATATAGATAATCTACAGATCTAGTTTCATAAGAAATAGTTCTGGAATTTTTGGATTTCCTTTTAGTAATTAAGTATTCATATATATTAAATAGCAAATTTTTATTATCTAATTTGGCAATTAGTATTTGAATATTAGTAATAAAAGTCTGTATTTGAACTAATAATGTATTTTGATTATTGCTAATATTTATCTAATTTGATAGCACATTATTTTATTACTGATTATTTCTATTCATTCTCTAGCAATTATTTCTAAAGTTATTCTAATTATTCTGATATGATTGTAACTAAGAATAATTAGAATGGATATGATTTGGCTTATTATAATTATAGCAGATAGAAATTGATTTAGAATTTTGATTATTAGACCTATAATCTGAGTTATTTCTATTATAATTTAATTCTTTATTGATTATAATACTTACTATTTACTGATTAAGATCTTAAAGTACTATCAAATTAGTATTCAGTATTGAGTTATCTTGGATCTGAAATTGGTAATATCTATGAGTTGATATATCTGCATCTGTTTTTCTATATTCTTTGTAACTTATACCATATTTAAGAAAGTTTCATCAGCTAAAATCTGAATTCATTTTCTGATCTCTGACTTTAATTCTCTTCTATATATTTGAATCTTATATTTTTCCAGATATTTATTTTCTAAATCTACTTTATGAAGTAGATTAATAAATTTATCTGTATATTCTTTCACAGTACCAGTTTGTTATAAGATTTATATTTTATCTTGCTATTAATCAATTCTTTCTTAGATATAGAAGTGTGTAATAAATTAATAACTAAAACTGTATAATTAATTTTAATCATTATTTTAAGTAATTAATTAGATAATATTATCTCTTTCTTTTTTATCATATTATAAGATAGTAATATCTTCTAGATATTCTTTAACTAATTATACTTTTCTAGCATCTATAATACTATTAGCTTGCATGATAATATTAAAGTTATTAAGTCACTTAGTTAGATCTTGATTATTTTCTCTATATTTTCTGATAGAAATAATAATTTTTTCTATAGACTGGACATTCTGATTAGCTATTTGGTTAGCAAGTACTTCAAGAGCTTGGATTAAGTTATCTAAGTTATGTGATTGAGCTATTTAATTATCTTCTTCTTTTTTTGATTAATTATTATCTTCTGAATTAGTTTGAATATTTTTTTCTAAACTAGAATAATTACTATTTTCTTCTGATTTTGAAATTATTATATATTATATTAGAGAAATAGGAATATTTTTTGAATTCTTTGTTTCAGAATAGTATCTATCAATATCACCATTAACAAAAGAGATTCTTGATTGAAAGATAAAGTCTTGATAGATGAACTATTGATAAAATTTTTCAATTAAATTCAGTTATTCTTCTTGAATATTAATATGATTAAATATAAAGATATTTACTAGTTATATTATTTTTTATCTTAATCAACTAATATATATTTCAGTAAGATCAAGTTGAATTAATTCTTAACAGATATTTGATTTGATTAATTGATATTGTTTCAATATTTTCTGTGAGCAGGTGAAAGATATAAAATTATATAGTAATTTGGAGTTAAAGAGAATGATAATAGGAATAAAAGTCTTGAGAGAGTATTTTGATAGGATAATTAAGAATTTGATATATATTAAGATGATAATTAATTAGTAGTTCAATAAAAGAATAATAATTAATCATAAAAACTCAAGATATAAATATTTATTGATTATGAATAAAAAAAGAAAGGAATATAAAAAGAAATATAAAAGAAATATGAAAAGTATGAAAATATAATAAAAGGTGTGAAGGAAGTTTTTCTCCACAGAAGAGATATCAAAAATATGTTATGATAAATTGATAAGTAAGTTTTCACTTGAATTTATCTTAATAATATAGAGTTAAAAGAGACTGAAAGAATTAAAGAGTAAAGAGAGAAAATTAGACTATAACTTTTAATAATAATAAAGATTTCTAAAGTTTATATCAATATCTATAGATATTATCTTAATAAAGAGAAAAATAATAAAGAAATAAATAAATAAATCAAGAAAAATATAAAGATTAGCTGAGTAAAGTCACTAGTAATTAATATAATTCAAGATTTAAAATAATTAAATAGTAAAATTACTATTAATTAAAGAAGATTATAACTAAAGAAATGTAAAAACTAAAATATAAAAACTAAATAACTAAATAAAAATAAAAGAGTATGGCTTATTTATAATAGAAATCTTTTATTCTCAAAAATAATAAAACAAAAAATATAGTTTATTTATAGTAGAGATCTTCTATTCTTAAAATAATATTAAAAATCAAAAATTAATATAACATTATAATTCAAAAATCTAAAAATTAACTTTGTATAGTCAAAAGAATAAAACCAAGTGAAAGAAAGAGTATTAGTATAGTTTGAAAAGAAATCTTGTAAAAAAATTATTATTATTATAATAATAAATCTTTAAATTATATTTTTCAAATAATTCAATTCAAAAACTGTTTATTTTAAATTAGGATAGCAGATTTTTTTATATATTTTTCAGATATATTCAATTATTATAGTATTACTAGTTAATACTATCTAATATACAAGATATAATTAAAGTATGATAACATAAATAATTAGATATATATTATGTTAAAGTATATTAAAAAATGTTAAAGAGTATTAAAGAAAGTTAAAGTATATGAAATAATATTGAAAAATATAAAAAATATGAAAAGATATGAAAAGATATGAAAGAATATTAAAAGATATCAAAGAATGAGAAAGTATATTTGTGATCAATATTCCAAGTATAACTGTTTTACTAAAATTAAAAATAATTTTTCACTATACTATTCTACTATATATATGAATATTATATTACAGATAATTTAAAAGTATAGATTCTAACTATAAATAAAATATAATATTTAAAAATAGAAAGTAATAATAAATATAATAATAAAAATAAATATGTGATGTAAAAATAGGAATATTTATAAAATAAATAGAAATTATAAGAAGATATGATTTTATATAATTATAAAAAGATTAAGAAATTAAGAAATTTTATATTATTATAGTAATATTACTATATATATTAATATTTGTAATGTAAATATTATAAATATTATTATTATATTAATAATTAAAATATTAATATTTTATTATTTTATCAAAAATTAAAAAAGATTTTCAAATATACTATTCTAATAGATATATAAAAAATATATAATATGTAAATCAAAAATATAAATCTCAAATAAAAAAATAGGATATAATATTTAAAATAAAAATATAACTATAAAGAATAAATATAATAAAAAAATAAATATATAATATAAAAATAAGAATAATTATATGATAAATTATAAAATTATAAAAAAATAAAATTTTATATAACTAAAGAAAGATTATAGAATTAAGAAATTTTATATTACTATAATAATATATAGTTTTCCTTCAAAAAATTTTCACTCTTATAAAAATTAATTAATAAGTTTCAATATTTCTTTTTTATTCAAGTGAAATATTTAGTTATTGTAAATTCAAATTAATTATCAAATACTTTTTCTTCAGATTGATAAATGAAAAAGATCTTTTAAGTAATATTATATAATCTATTATATATATATTTTTCAAGAGAGTTTTCAATTTTTCTTTATCTTGATTATTATAAATTTTGATTATATAATATTCATCACTTTGTTCAACAGGTAATTTTTTCAAATAGTTATTAAATTATTATAAAAGTTTATTAAATATTTAATAAATAATATTAAATTTTTCTTGTATCTTATTTAATTCAAGTTGAGATAATTAACTTGAAATAAAAATAATATTTAGTTTTTTAATTACTTTATTAATTATTACTTCTTCTTGAATTGATTCTAATATTATAGAATATTTTTTTAATCTAATTTAGCTGAAAATTCAGATTATATATAATTATTATACTTTTCATTATCATATAAAATTAGGTATTCTTGACAAAGTTTGATATTAATATAATTCAGATAAGTAAGTTATTATCTTTAATTAAACTGAGTTATTAATAAGTATATTAAAAGATTTTAGTAATAGAAATTTCTATAGAACTCTTATAGATGAGTTTATGAATAAAATTATCTTTATATATAAATTAAGATAATATTACTTTGCCAATTTCATCATATTTATTATATATTTCTAATAATATCCTATATTCTCTAAATTTATTAATTATTCTAGTATTTTTTTCATCCTTTATAATTAAATCAAAAGATATATTAATATTTATAAGTATAAATTAGTACAAAAAGATTTATATCTCAGATTATAATTAATAAAAAAATTTTCTACATATAAGTTTTTTATTTTTTTTATGAAATAAAACTAATATATATTAGAAAATATTACAATATAAAAACTATATTAGAATTCATTATTATTATCAAAATTATCATCATCATCACTTTCATCATCTAATAAAACTATATTTTTATCAGTCTCTCTATATTCTTTTGCTCTTGTAAGCATCCTTCTTCATAATTCAATCACTATATATAAATTTATTTTCTCTTTAAAAGTATGTAAAAGTATATTTCTAATAGCTAATAGATTTGAATGTGAATCAGACCTTGCTATCTCATCTTTTACTACTGCTTATACATTCTCAATTGGCTGAAGTTCATAATGATAAGAAGAGGTAAAAAAACTTGATGATTATATTATTTAACTATTTTGACAAAAGCAAATAAAACCTGTTTCTTATTCTTCTTTACTAGCTCAAGAAGTTCAGATTTACATAATTCATCTGAAAAAGAGATATGATGATTAGTGAGCTAGTCAATTATTTCTTTTTTTTTGTGACTGATATTGGGATATTCTTAATTTATTGCTTATGATAACATGCATCATTCATATAAATATTTATTATACTATATTTTCCATTAATTATTTGACAAAGATTTTTAAAAAGGTCTTCAAAAACTTCTGCATTAAAGTTTTCATGATAATTGACTTGATTTGGAATGATATTTGTATTTTTGACAATATTCAAAATATTATCTTATTCTTTAGTATTATCTCATTTTCATCCTTGAGTTCCTAAAGATTTGATTGTGGGATTCCAGAGATAAACAGAATTTGAAACAAGCTTACCATATATCTTGTTGGTAGAGTCATTTCAAAATATAATAATTGTATCAAAAATTACTAACAATGAATCATGTTTCTATATCAAAATGATACCTTTTTGAGGAAGTCACATTTTGAGGTATATATAGTTTAAATAACAATATGACTTGTCAAAAAAAACTTCTGAATGATATAAAATATTATTTTTGTCTTTTAGATTAGATATATGATGATGAATATAATAGAAATGAAATGTAACATTATTCAATAACTCATAAAGAATATTTTTATATTCTCTCTGGCCATAATAATAGCCTAAGCAATATAATATTTAAATAAATTGCCATTTGAAAAATACGTATTCATATTCAGAAAGAAATTGTTGTAAAATCAGAGTTAAAATTTGCTTATCAGTATTATTATTTTTAATAATATAATTCTATAAAAGAATTTTGATCTCCTCATCTGGTTGTAATTTAGATTATTCAAGAATTTTATATGCCAAAAAAGTATTATTATTATTCTGATACCAGTTTGCCACTACATTTCTAACTATACTCTCTGCAATACCTAATACCAGAACAACTTGCTTGTGTAATGTGAGCTTCTGATATTGGTCATGATCCAAAGTAGTATTAAAGAAGTATTTGTGAGTATTGATTATCTTCAATTTTTCATTCTCTATTAGTAATATACCACTTTATTTTTCTTGAGAAGAAAGTATTGAAAAATAATAAAATTTGGAAGGTATAAACTTGTAAATATGTACTATCAAATATGTAAATATGAGCTAATTTTGTTAATTATGTATTATTTTTGTATTATAATAATTATTTTCTTTTCTTTTGAGATACAAATCTTTTTGCATTGATCCATATAAAAATATCTTTTCTTATAACTTTTAGTAATAAATATATTTCTAAATTTATCATATTTATTATATTATGAGCAAGCAGAAAAATTTAATTATTTTTTATGAATATAATTATTATAGATAATTACTTTATTTACTTTGAATTAAATTTCAGTATAATATCTATTAATATATTTCTCATATTCTTTGTATCTTTTAATTTAAAAATTGAAATAAATTTATTATAAAGTAGATTAATAAGAATCAAAACTTCTTTTTACTTTATTATTGATAAAGAGTTCTTATTCAACTTCATCAATCCAGTCTTTAGTAATTTTGAATTTGATATAAAATAATTTATAAATTTTAATAATTATTTAATTAGCAAAATATTATAATATTAGTAATATTAGTAATTAAATATAAAAAAATTTTTATAGTATCAATATTTACTATTAGATTTTTACTAGTTAAATAATTATTAATTATTCCAATTATATTTTTAAGAAAATTTTTATCAAGTTATTTATAATCTTCTTAAGTAAATTTCTTCTATTTAAGTTTAATTTCTTGAGAGACTTGTACTTCATATATTTTTTTGATACTTCAGATAATTTGAAAAGATATATTTTTAAAATTAATATTTCTTAAATTTTAATTAGAGAGTTTCAAACTTCTTCAGTAATAATTTTAATACTATCATTATCTTGGATTTCTTATACTCTAGAAGTTATAATATTTTAATTATTATATTATTATATGAGAAAGATTTTCTTCTTTAAATATTATTTTTCAATTTTACTTTCAGAATTTTCTTTTAATTCATCTTTTTTAGAACTTGTTTCATCAAATATAGAGTCTTCTCTATCACTATAAATAAATTTTATTGATATCTTTTCTTTCTAGTTATTTATATATAAAAGTTAAAAGTTCTTTTTTAATATAAATATTAGTTTTGATCTTATTTAAAAAGTTTATTTCTATAATTACAGAATATATTTTAGCTTTGATAATATTTATTTCAGTTAGAATTATGATTCTATCAATATTTAAAAGTAAATTATTAATAGTTTCAAGAGATTATTTTAATATTCTATTTATATTAAACATAAATATATTTGAACTGCATTATATTTTCAATTCTATATCTTTAATAAAGTTATATACAATAATATATTCAGAGGTACTAGTATTAATAATTAAATTAATAATATTTTTTTTAACTTTAGTTTCACATCAAGCAAATATGATTTTGAGTTTTTATTCAAATAATACTCTTCTTTTTCTTTTTGATTTAAGTATTATAACTTAGCATATTCCTTTTGATAATTAAGTTTTTTAAGAGGATAAGATTTGAATAAGTTGAATAATTATAATATTTACTTTTTATTAAGTTATATCTTTAAAATATTATAAGATTTAGTTATGATAATAAGAATGAATAAAGTGATTTTACTTTTCTTCTTGTGAACAGTTTTCTTATTAATTTCTTTATTAAGAATTTTGTATGATTTAGCATTATTCATATCTTAGTCAAGAATAATTTCTGAATTGTCTTCTTATTTCTCTTCTTTATTATTATTTAATTCTTTATTTTCTTTATTTTCTTCAATAAATTCCTTTTGAAGTTGATTTATAAATCTGATTTCATAAGATATAGCTCTTGAATTTCAAATTTTTCTATTATTAATTAAATATTTATATATACTAAGTAGTGAATTTATATTATCTGATTTGATAGTTAATATTTAAATATTATTAGTAAGAGCTTGTATTTGAGCTAATAATATATTTTGATATTATTAATATTTAATTATTACTAATATTTATCTAATTTGATAATATATTATTTTATTACTAATTATTTCTATTTATTTTCTGATAATTATTTTCAAAGTTATTCTGATTATTTCTATTAATTATAACTAAAAACAATCAGAGTAAATATGATCTGGCTTATTACAATTATAATATATAAAAACTGATTTAGAGTTTTGATTATTAAACTGATAATCAGAATTATTTCTATTATAATTTGATCTTTTACTAGTTTCAATACTTTCTATTTGCTAGTTAAGATCTTGAAGTACTATCAAAATAGCATTTAATATTAAGTTATTTTGGATCTGAATTTGATAATATTCATAAGTTAAAATATCTATATTAGCTTTTTCTATATTCTTGGTTACTTGTACCATTTTTAAGAAAGTTCTATTAGTAAAAATCTGTATTTATTTTCTAATTTATAATTTAAGTTCTCTTTTATAAGTTTGAATCTTGTATTCTTTTAGAAATTTATTATCAGGATCTACTTACAAAGTAAATTAATAAATTTATCTATATATTTATTCACAGTACTAATTTATTATAAGATTTCAATTTTATTTTGCCATTAATCAATTCTTTCTTGAATTTGAAAGTGAATAGCAAATTGATAATAAAAACTATATAATTAGTTATTATCATTATTATATATTATTAACTAAGTATTATTATCTCAATTTCTTTTATTATATTATAAGACAGTAATATCTTTTAGATATTTTTTAACTAGTTATACTTTTTTAGCAGCTGTGATTCTATTAACTTGAATAGTAATATTAAAATCTTTGAGTTATTCAGTTAGATCTTGATTATTTTCTCTGTATTTTTTAATAGAAATAAAAATTTTTTCCATAAGCTGATTATTCTATTTAGTCATTTAATAGATAAGAGCTTTAAGAATAATAAAAAACTTTTTAAATTATTATTATTATTTTTTTCTTTAGTTTTTAGATTATTTTCTTTTGAATTAGTTTGAATATTTTCTTCTGAATCTGAATAATTACTATTTTTTCTAATTTTGATATTAATATAGATTATACTGAAGAAATAATTATATTTTCTGAATTTTTAGTTTCAGAATAATATTTATCAATATTGCTAGTATTAGAAGAAGTTCTTGTTTGAATGTAAGATTATTTTATTAATAGTTATAAACAAGATAAAATGCAATATGAATAAGTTTTAATTTTATAATTTATAATTATTTTCATTATTTAAAAGTATTCAGATCTAAGACTAAAAGTATAGAATAGAAAGGTCTTATTTATAAGAAATAAATAAATATAAAATACAAATAAATTAAATACAAATTTCTAATTTAAATTATATATAGTTAAATAGAATTAATTAATTTAATTCATGTCTCTGAAGGATAACTAATTATAATTTAATAAGTAATAATAATTATAAATAATAATAAATAATGATATAAATAATAATAAAAGAGAAAGAGTAAGAAAATAATGAATTATTAAAAGAAAAATATTAATAATTTAAATTTGTAATTATGATATATATAGTAATCATTTGAGTAATAATATGCTAAATCTAGATATATTAAATATATAATGATCATCTATATATTCAAAGTGAAATTGATCTTCTTA
>CAJVPS010000869.1:0-19141 GCA_910591765.1 Ambispora leptoticha | reverse complement strand
TGTTAGTAAAATTAAAAACTTTTATATGTAAGGAAAAATATGTATTTTACTAATTATAATTAGTAAAAAATTTAAGTATTGCATTATTTTTGATTGCTACTGTAGCTAAATTTATTAGAAAAAATAACTTTTCTTTAATTAAATTTATAAATATTATAATATTAATAGTTTTATTATTAGTTTATATATTAAATTTAATATTTTTATTTAATAATAATAATATTATTATTTTTAATATAATATTAATTAAAATAATTTTTATTTTTAACTTATAAAATAATAATATTTAATAAAAAGTTTAAATAATTAATTAAAATAAAGATTATTAATAAATTAAATAAGAAAAATATTTATAATAATTTTATTTTATAATATAAGATAATTAATATAATAAAATTAATAAATTAAATAAAAAAATTATTTAAATAATAAATAATTTAAATTATAATATTTTTTTAATAAATTATATTTAAAAAAACTATTTAGATTAATTAATTTATAATATAAACTGATTTATATATTTAATTTTTATATTATAATATAATTTTAATATTATTATTATTAATTTAAAAATTAATTTAATCTTATATTATATTAATAATTATATTATTATCTAATTTTTATTAATTTTTCTAGAATTAACTTGAATTTTCTTTTTTTATTATTATTTTTTATTTTATAATTAATTTTTTATTTTTATTATTATTATTTTATTATTAAATTATATTATATAAATAAATATTAAATTATTTTTTATTTTATTTTTCTTTTTTTAACTAGATTCTACTTTTTTATTATATATTTTATTATTAATAATAATATAATTTCTTTATATTACTTATTAAATTTATAAAAATAAAAATATAATTTTATTTTATTTTTTATTTTTTTCTTATTTTTCTTATTTTACTTATTTTTCTTATTATAAAATAAGTTTTTATTTTTATTTAATATTATTTGATTAAGATTAATAATATTATTTTTTATTTTTTATAAAATATAATTAAATTTTTTTATAATTAAATTTCTTTATAATTATTTTTTTTATAATTATCTTTTTTTTAAGTTTCTTAGCTACTAATTAATTATAATTAAAAAATTTTTTTATAATTATATCTTTCTTTAATTATTATTATAAAAAGATTTAATTATAATAATATTTTTTTATTATTTATTATTTTATTTTAATTTTATATTTTTTTAAAATTATAATATTAATTATTATACTAGATTAATAATTATTTTTTTGTTATTTTTAAAACTTAAAATTATAAGAATTTAAAAAATAAAGAAATATTATATTATTATTATTTTTATTATAGTTTATTATTAGAATTTATAAAATATTAATTATATTTTAGTAATTATTTTTTATAATTCTATTAATTTTATTTTTTATTTTCTAAAATTTAAAATAAATAATTTTTATTTCTTTTTTAATTATAAATTAGTAAATTAAATAATCTTATAATCTAAGTATTAATTAATTTTAATATTTTTTAAAATTAAATTATAATATCTGAAATTAAAGTTATATATTTCAATTAATAATATTATACTTTTTAGATATTATAAAAAATAAGAAAGAAATTTCTCTTTTTTAAAAATAATATATTCTTAAAAGAAGAGAAATAAATATAGTTTTTTATTTTTATTTTAATAATATTTAAGATAAATAATAATAAAAGTGTGAAAAAATTTTTATTTTCTTCTTATATTAAATAATAAAATATTTTTTTATTTTATATTAAATTTTAATAAATGAATAATTTTTTTTATTTTCTTTTATAAGTTAAATAATAAATTTCTAATCTTTTTTAATAATAAAATATAATTTATAATTTTTATAATATAATTTTTTTATTTTTATATTAGTAAAAATGATAATTTTTTTACTTATATTAATAATTTTAATATTATTTTTTAAGATAATTTTAATTAAAATAATTTTTTTAGCTTCAAAATATTAATAATTAATATGAAAAGAGTTATTTTAATATTTTAAACTATAAATATATGATATTTTATAAAATTATTTATAAGTAATCTATTTTAAATAATAACTTTTCAATTAGTAATAGTTTTTAATTAAAAGAATAATAATATTTTAAGTAGATATATTATTTGATTTAGAGAATTTTTATTATAAAATTAATAAAATTTACTTTTATTTAATCAATTCTTTATATTAATAATAATTATAGCTTAATAGTATTAAATCAAAACTAAAAATACTTAATTTTCTATAATTATAATAGATTTCAATCTGTTATCTTTCAAGATATAATTTTAAATGATTTTTATTATATAGTTTTTTAAGAATTTTATTATCTAATATACTTAATTTATTAATATTTTTATTAAAAATATAATATGATTTTTTTTGCTTTTGTATAAATTTTTTATAATATTAGTTATTTTTTTTAATAAAAAAATTATCTTGCTAATAAGTTTTTTTTTTGCTTTTATTAAGATTTTTATATATTTTATTAAGTAATTAATTAATTTAATTCTGGCAAAACAAATCTTGCAAAATGCCCAAAGAATACGGAAAACAGATATCGGTGAGACAATTTCATCTACAACTGTTTTCCTAGTTCTAAACGTAATTATAATCCTAATGATAAAAATCATCTTTTTAATAGTTGCCGGCTCTCATATGATCTGCGTATTCTTGTTGGTGATTATCATGTGATTAGAAACTGAGCACAGATTATAATTACACCTACGCCCTGGCATTGTAATATCTATATCGCAAATACAAAATGAATTGTCACTTTAAGATGCAATATCTCGATGCGCAATGATCAGAATCGAGTGGTATCATTTTTGCTCGAAACGTCGAGCTCGAAGAAACCTTGGAAACACACATTTGGAAGATTGAGGAAGATAAATCAAACATAAAAATAAAGTAATGGGACCTAGGGAATGAAAAAAGTGCCGGAAAGCTTTTTACATGTACGTTAAATACAGCAAGTTAAAATAAAGATACAAAATACACTATACAATCCTATGCAACCTCATATAATCATCCTTTCATTTGATGTTCTAAAGGTGAAATCGCGCAAAATGATGCTTTGGACACATGTGAGGTTAAGAAAAGGCTTATGGCGGAAAACAAGTGGTTGTGGTATCAGAGACATATATAAGTAAAACATGTAGTTACTGCATCAGAAAGAAAGGTATTTATCTATTAATAGAGATATTAACGTGATGCCCATGGGATTTTATGCTGGGTACAATTGGTAATGATTAGCATCCAACTCATTCTCTATAAAAATAATTTTTGTTCTCTAAGAATAGAATACTACATTATGTCAATTCTTTCTTTACTGGAGTGTTCTTAAATAAGAGATACATTTATAGATTCTCAAAACTATCCAATTTATTCGAAGACAGCAAATTTTAAACCCCTCGTCAAATTGCTTTATCCGAATTTTGATAATGAATGGTATTTTCATACTCTGTGAAGAAGTTTCTGAGGATAGAATTATTTTTGGCTCGGAGTATAATGCTAGTTTGAATGATGAGGAAGTAATAAGAAAACACATTCTGATACGTAAAATTTAAAATGAAATAGCTCGAATGAAAGAAAATTAACCAAATTGTATAATAATTGAATTTTTAAATAGATGTAACTAAATATAACTAAAAGTTATATTCAAAAGTTCACCATAGATGAATCACGTGAAAAGGATTGCTTATTTTACTTATACAGTGTAATCTCGATATAAACCATTGATGTAAAAGTAAAAAGGAG
Source organism: Ambispora leptoticha (assembly GCA_910591765.1). Classification (NCBI taxonomy): domain Eukaryota; kingdom Fungi; phylum Glomeromycota; class Glomeromycetes; order Archaeosporales; family Ambisporaceae; genus Ambispora; species Ambispora leptoticha. The sequence continues at coordinate 15,381 of CAJVPS010000869.1, read as the reverse complement.
GTATATGGTGAAGACGGGTATGTGACGAAGATGGATATTATTCTCTATCACCACACACTTTGGTTAATGACATTTTTTATATTTGTGATACTTTCGAGTTAATGTGACCTCGTCACATTACCCAACCTCTTACCCCTTTTTTTGCCTTAAATTGAATTTTTTAAAATTTGCCACTAACTTCGTTATATCGAGGTTACACCGTAACTTATCCTAAATTGTTTATTATCTCGCACTTTTTACAGTTTCTTCAGTCGATATTAAATTTCTTTGGCGAAAATAGTTATATGACCCTTAATTAATCTCTATAATTAGCAAACTAAAGCTTTACTTTTTCATCTCTATAATGGCACAAGAAAGTTCAATTTTTTGATGGGAACATGCGAATATTTTTATTTGTAGCATCAACGATAATGACAAATTCGTCATTTTCGTCGTCATTCGTTTGATGTCTTTTGTGTGCGACAAAAAGATTGCCATTATTCAATGTATATCGAAAAACGCTAATTAAAATTATTGTCGTCTGACTTTCTGACATGTGCTAAATAAAACTATTGTTAATTGCGAAAATGGATTTTACACCGAATACCATATCCCCGAAACTAGATACGTACTTCTAGAACCTTTCGGTGAGATTTTTGAATTAGTCACGAGAAGAAGAGCCCACGCAAATTATCAATTTATCCATCTTTCATTGTCATTACCAATATGGCATTTATGTCATTTATCGTTATGATACAATATGCTGATATAAAATTAGGATCATGGATATACATATTTTTTTTGTCCGATAAGACGTGAATCGTGAATTTTCAGTTAAATGCGAGATCTCGGTGCCGTGAGAGAGAGCAGAATCCATTGGTTATTTATTTGTATGGAAAAAAAATTGGCGATAATAAGGATCAAACTATGAGTGGAAAAAGAAAGATTATCGCTAAAGCTTAATACGCAGAAGAGTGGATTGCAAATCCCCCGTTCATATTCCTTTTTTTGCTCCCCCTTTTTTTTTTTCTTTTTTGCTTCCTCATGATTTGGGAATATGCGTATGCACACATGCGTCACACACACATTGATACATTTTTTCGTAAAGACGCTGTACATGTCAAAAGAAAAATGTAAGGAAAAATATCATTTTGGTTTAGGAGTTTTGGTCAAAGCATTCATTTGTACATTGACAACGTAATTTATGAATATTATTATATAATTCATTAAAGGAAAACACGTTTATTTCGTCTTTATCCGATCATCAGTGACTCGGGAAATACATTGAATACATGACACGCGTCCTCGTTAACAATTACAGTAATAACCACGTTAGGTGATTTTATGTGATTGTGTACCGGTATTGATCTTTAGCGATTAGATAAACTCTAATTAACGGTGCAAAGAAACGGGGAATCGATTAACGTAGAATTGCCAGGCAAACAGTTCATTCAGTCAAACAATATATTTTTTAATCTTGGTATATACGACGCAAAGAACATCATACATCCCAATTCTCCTTCTATCATAATTATTTGTGCAATTTTACCGAATCTCTTGTAATAGACAGATAAAATAAAATGAGAGATTTAAACTTCGTTATCTTTGCTTTTTGAAATTAGAAAAAAAACAATATGGCAAAAATTTTTTTCGAGTGATAGAAAAAAGTCTCCTTACAAATTCTACATTTTCTTTTAATAGGAATACAAACCCATATCGATAAACAAGTAAAATCCACTTATAATCAGTTATCGATATCGAAAAAAATCTCGAAGATTATAATAAACATGGACATTACTTTTTCTCGATCTTTTTTCCTCGTTTATTTTTTAAAATGGAAAATGCACGGTGTGACAACTTTATCATTAGTTAAATACTGCATATGCATACCGATAGTATGTATGCATTATCATCATTAATATCAGAGTGGCGATATTTATATTACTCATTGTCTTGGTCTGTTGCACATCTTAACTTTTTTTCCGTGAAAGTTTAAAATGCTTACTATAAAATTCCCCATTTTTTCATGGGCATCTGACAAACTATGTATATTCTCTGATCGTGAATTATTAACGCGGATTTTTTGTGTATCAGGTACACGTATGCCTAAATGCGTGAGGATATATTATTTAAGTTATCTATATAATCGTCGTTGTTATGAAACAAAAAAAAAAGATTACGAAATTTTATTTAATAAAAAAATCTTACTGTCGTATTGGACTGATTCTGTATAATTCTGCTTGCTCAAACCAGTAAGCGTGCATGTATCAGAAATTTTTTTTGACAGGATAATTTGGCAAATCCCCCTTTATTATTCCCGTTATCGTTATTACATATTTGGTCATTTTTCTTTGTAATCAGGATTAAATGTTTAGCGCGGAGATGGAGATGGATATTTTTTTTTTCATTGTGATGTTATTTCGGAGTAACCGAATGAGTGAATTCTCCGAATACAAAGAAATATTGCGACATAATTTGCGCATTTGCTCGTGAGCATAATAAAAAATTTCATCATCATAGCAAAATTACTATTGTTGTTTATTTTTAGCGTTGGTTGTTAGTTTTATTTTGGTTTGACTTCATTCGATTCGATTTGACTTGATTTAATGCAATAAGGTAACTGTATAATCCGAATCTGAATTGAAATTAGAATATAAGAACAGAATTAATCTATAAATTAGTCATATATACCGTTACTTGCACGAATTCAAACTTGTTAGCTTAATAATACTAATGGCACTAATATCATCCCACGTGTTTTATGGAGAATAACTATTAATTTTGTGCTAATAAACAAAAGTTTTAGCACGCAAGTCCATTGTTTTACCAACGATAACTTAATTCACCTTTGATTACACGATATATACAGTATATTTATATTTATATTTATAGTATATAATATATAATATATATATATATATATATGCTTTTACGAAATTTAATATTTCAGTTATGTTCTCATCAAAAACAATGATATCTTGATCTGCATAAAAAGGTATTTGGTCATTATTTAAAAGAAAATCGATCAATCAACCACCAAAGTTATTGTAATTTCTAAATTGAACCAAGAAAAATCTCTTCCAAAACTTTAATTCGTGTGCTATTCTTTTTTTCCCTCTCAAAAAGATAATAAATTAATGAGATATAGAATGAGATGCTCGAGCAGAAAATCAAACCTGTTAATTTTGAATATTCGTCAATTATAGGGTTTCATTGTCTCATCAACAAAGTAAATGTAACCTATGCATTTTGTTCCGTTTCTCTCACAATTAACAAGAAGTTCCTTCCATCTCATTCTTTTCTTTTTCTATTCTATTCCATTTCATTCCATTCCATTCTTTTCCATTCCATTCTTTTCTGTTTATCTAAATAAAACATCTGTCACACTCTTCAAATGATTCATCTCATCAGGTTATATAAGCAATTTAATATAATGACACATTAAATTATGGGTGTTCAAGGGGGGCAGGCAAAAGAGTAGAACGAAACGCGTGGAAAACGCGCGCCGATTATTGTTACACATTTTGTCGAAAAATTAAATGATAGAACAAATAATTTAAATATTACTGGTTTTAGGCTAGATTAATTAATTATATTTTGCCCTTGTTTTTTTTGTTTGTACCATTTTATATTAATCAATGATTTATTTATTTTGTGTTTACATTGAAATCAAGAGAACACAAGAGAGCGAGCGAGCGAGCAAAGCAAGAGAAATAGCTAGAAATAATAAGAATATGTTAATCAAATAAAAATATTCGCAGCAATGCAACTTTATTTTCCACATTAGTTTATTATTGTGGCCTCCGCTCGTCCTCTCAATGTGTCCGTATCTGCGTATATGTGTGTCTGTGTTGTTTATTGTGTGTATAGTAGAAAGGGAAAGTATGACAGGCACATGAATAGAAACATTAACTATATGTAGCTATTAAAAGAAAAGTAAAAAAATCAATAGATGATTAATTAAATGGGGATTTTTGATTTCGCAGCAGTATTAGTTTCATGCAAAATGCACGGGTGCATGACTTTCTGACCGTGAATCATGCCCTATTTATTATGAACACCAAAATACACGCATCACATATTAATTGACACACAAACAAAAAAAATAAGGATAAACACAGTGATGCAATTCACGCTCACGCACACGTATTTTTTGCCATTCTAGTTAGCCGGATTCTGCAAATCGCGCAAAAAGCCTATTTCTTCAGATGGGCAATTTTTCGAATTTCCCAACTGTTACAGAGAAATCGAGAATTCGGCGTTTTTTTATTGTTTAGCATGTACATCATTATTCCAACATGCACACAATATACTACAGCACAATAGGATATGGGATTGTTTTTTTGCCCAATTTTTATCGTTTATCAGATTTCCGTTTTTTCTGCAGATTCCCAAAGTTTATTTTTTATTTTTCCTGTTTCTTAAGTCAAACAACGGAGCTTCATGATGCATCCCAAACATTTTTATGGATGTAATTTTAACTTATTTATCTATGGAGAAGTGGATGTCAAATTTATTTTAGGAATTCAATGATCACTTTTTGGTAGCCACCTCTTCTTCTCCCTTTACGCATAGATGAAAAAAAAAACGGTCTGACATGTTCTTCAATAACGGTGATTTCCACCGGAAACGAAAAAATCTCAATGTGGAAACGAGAAATTCCTGCTCGTAAAGACGTGAGGTTTTTTCGTGCGGTCGATAAAAAACCAAAGTCATCCACTTTTGCCATTAAGAAGAAGGTTTGTTTTATTAAAGTAATACACGTCTATCCAGAGTCATTTGAAGCGGTGCAAGGATATACCTCAATTCAAGGGAACTCGCATACACATTACAATAAGCTATTACTAATCCCTGGTTTGAAAATATGCAGATTATATATATTAAACAATTGATTCGGTGTCCATTCATATTTTTTTTTGGGCTAATTATCGACAATTTTTTCATGGATAAAATGAAAGAGAGAGAGGGAGAGAAAATGCAGTGCTACTCTTCGAGTCTCAGAAAATCAGCATATTCCAAAACATCCTGTGTCATTGTTCAAAAACGCCCATCTAGTCCTAGACTCTAACACGTGCGTAAATATATGTGTACTATTATAAGCAACAAGACAGACGATTCACTATCATCAAAAACGGAAAAATCCCGCATATATATGGTAAAAAATTCTTTCGCACATACACACGCGCCTTTTTTTTTAAAGTTTTCTTGAGCCGTATGAACGAATAAACTCAATGATATGGATGAATAAATGGGAGGGTGAATTGGATGTTGACACAACAATCATCTCAAACACGCAAAAAAAAAAACTTATCGACTCCTTAAAGCAGAAGATAAAAGGGATTTTTGATTTCTCAATGTCGAGAGTATCGAGAAAAAAAGATCGGCATACTGATTGATTGATACATCGCAAAAATCCCACGAATTTTTTCCCGTTTTCGAAGGTGAATCATGTTTTTCATTGCTTTCGAGTTTTTCTGGTTTTTTACCTGCATCTCGTTCGTTTTGTCGAAATGCTCGCATCATGCCATCACTTAAAAGATGCCCATTATCGTAATTTATAGAAGTTCCATATTTTTTTCCTCGTCGAGAAAAAAAAAATGTGCATTCTTTGTTTATGGGGAAAGAGAAAATCGTCCATTTTCAAAGAGTATGGGAAACGTGTGCCCTTGTGTAATAAAGAAATCAATCATGTTTACGTACATATTGTGTGTAAATATGATCCCGGTAGTTTAAAAAATATGTGATACTCTAATCGTGCTGATAATGGTATTAAAGTCCCCATTGTAATTTATATTAGAGTACGCGGGTAAATGCTATTTATTTATGTAGATACATATATATATATATATATAAATGTGATTTTACAATACTATATTATATATTTTTTCACGTATAAAATAATAATAATAATAGTGGTGAATTTCTTATCAATTAAACAATCGAAATTTAGAATATTGACGATGTTTGTATACGTGTACGAACGTATTCGTAACATCAAACAACATCTACCACCAAAAAAGTGGCCAATTTCTTTAAATAAACACGCACATACAAGTTTAATAATATTTAATTTAATAGGATTTATGATTTATAACCTTTTTTTTCGCTGTTCTCCTTTCTCACTAATTTTTTATTTGCCATTTTCTCTTTATGCTAATTTATAATACTTTATAACATACATAATAAAAATACAACCTCTTTTTTTTTTAAAGGAAACCTGCAGAAAAACAAATCATGGCATCATTCTTGTTCAGCGACGTCTTATTGCTAAAAGCAACACAAATTCTAAAAATTAATCGATGAACTTTTTTTTTATTATTTATTATTTATTGTTTATTTTATTTACATATTTATTTATTTTTATTATTTAGGTATTTAGTGTATTTAGTGTGCGTATTTATTTTTTTTTTATTCTAAATACTATAAAAAAAATTATTCCTAAATATTCGAGCTGGCTCACGCGACGACAGCGACCTTTCTATTACTATCACTACAACTACAATAACGAAAAAAGATGCTGATGACGATTTTAGCTGCTGCTGATGATGATGATGACACAAAAATTTTTAGATATAAGCAGCCCGTCTTGGAGAATACGGACATCTTTGTTTAGTCTTCTCTTTTGGTTTTGTTGAATGTGACGAAAGACGACTACCGAGACGATTTTATTTTTTTAAAAACTTTATCATCCATCATTATTCTTTTGCTCATTTTTTTCTAAAGCTCACATTTATTTATATTCAACTTTCTTGGGAGAAAGGGTTCCCCGAGATTTAGCAAAACCTGATTCCACTTATACATAAATTATTTTTTTAAAATTCATTTTTTAAACGTAACGTTACAACTTGACAGTTGAAAAAATCCGCGCACTTCACGTGTAATATATATATATATTATATATCAAGAAATAGAGATATATAAAATACACATCTATCTATTCTCTTTTTCTTTTTCTTGCGGGCTCGTAGATTCTTTTATACGCTTCTTTTTTTTTATTGTCTCTGCATGTTTTCTTCGAGACACACGCATAAAATTCATATCATTGTCTACGATAATATCCATAACAATCACAATTTCTCTATATAAGAAAAGGGTGGTCACGTCACTTTCACGTAAAATCGAGAAAAAAGAAATAGTAACGACGACGCGAAAAAACAAATACCAATAATGTCAAGGTATTCAACAGCAGCAGCTGAACGACTTCCACCTATTGCAAGTTTTGAAGGAACCGCGACGACTGTTTCGCGCTCAAATAGTATATGTAGTAATAGTAGCGCTAACAATAGTAGTATTAATACAAATGGTAACAGCCATAAGAACAATCACAATCACAATCACAATAGCATTGCATTATCAACCACCGCGACAAATCAGACACCAGCACCTGTTCTTCCACCAGTCTCCTGCATCGTACCTCAACCAACTTCGCTCTTGTCGCCAATTCACACGACATTAAGTGGATTCTCAAGTCCCGAATTCACCTCTCCTCATTCAACTCCGCTTACTTATCATCATCAACCAACAACTTCTCCTACAACCCCAACATCCAATGGTTATTTCCATTACCATCAAGACGCGACGATGTTACCATATGAACAACGACGACGTCAATCCTATGCATCTGTTACATCGTCAAACGGATCACTCTCTCCGCTCATGACAGTTTCTTCATCACCACCACCACCACACTCGACGCATCATCCTCACGCTCATCATTTTCATAATAATCATCATCATCATCATCATCCTCACGAGAATAGTGGCATTAATACTACCACAACTAATGCAGTAATAACAAATGGTATTGGCTGTAGTAGTATTAATACCAATAGTAATAATCACACTCACGGCACGAACATAAATGGTGGAAGACCTATTCTGCATCACTCTTCATCTTCTTCCTCACATCAACATCATCCTTATCATTCATCGCCAACCTCGCCATCACCATATTCGTCGTGTCATTCGATGTCAATGGATCCGGCCTCTGAACTTTTAGCCGAGAAGAGACGACGTAATGCAGGTGCTTCAGCGCGCTTTCGTGATCGACGAAAGCAACGTGAACGCGACATGCAAGAGAAATGTCAATTCCTTGAAAGACGCGTTCAGGAATTGGAAAGTATGGATACCGCAAAACGAATAAGTGAATTGGAACGAAGACTGGAGGAAGCAAATTCAGAGAAACATGATGCCAAATCGAAAATTCGTGAATTGGAAGAAGAGGTAGCTTTTTCAAATTTTTTTGACGCGTGATTCCACTTTGATAATCCCTTGAATTTGATTGGTCCGAATAATAATAATAATTTGATCATCCTTAAATTCTTCTTCATTGTAACGATTAGATTCATCACCTTCGGTCACAGTTATCGGTTCACGATTATCTTACGCCGTCGTCTTCATCGGGCGAGTCAGACACGAAAGAATACTATTCACCGCAATCTCGGTCTTCGCGAGCTTCTTCATTATCTTTTGAACAACAATCAAATCATCAATATAAACAGCAACAACAGCAACAATATCATAATCAATATCAACAGCAGCATCACACTCGACTACCGAAGCCGACGGATGTCCAATCGCTATTATCATAATTAATAGACTCGATGATAATTTAAAATATAAAAGTTTATTATGATGTAATCAAAAACCAAACAATCAAAAAATCAAGCTATTATTCGAAACACGCTGAAAATAAAAAGCCAGAAAAACAAACAGACGAAAAGAAACCTCTATTTTTATTAAGCGCCAAAAATAAAACACTTTTTAGATAAAACAATTATCCTACATTTAATCACGCACCCCCCCCCAATCTAAACTCTGTCATTTACTTTAATTATAGACACTGACAGAATAACACTTTATATATGTATCAATTTTTTTTTTTGATTTGAATCTCTTAAAATTTCTATTATTAAAATATTTTATACACATTTTTAAGATCTCGCCTTTAAATTATGCACATTCTGAAAGGGTTCTTTGTACATATACGCCACATACAACAACAACAACAAAAAGTGAAAATTTTATGCATCGAATTGAAATTACAAACATACCTTTTGTATATAGTAGCCGTGGCTGGCTTGCTTCCCTGACAACCATAATTTATAGCATTTCATTCTTACCGAATATACAAATAACGAGAATAATAATAAAGTTAACAAAAAGAATATGAATTCATTATTCTGTTTTTTTTTTATCATTCACTGTTCGTCATATTTTCCTGTTTTCGGAACATTTTTTAAAACAGTCAACAATTAATTTTTGATTATGGTTTCTTTCCCAAAAAATGAAAATCAAACCTACCAATTCTAAGAATATACGAGACCATTGTAGGTGCACGAACCTTACATACGTCACACGAGATCCTCAATAATCTTTTACTTATATATATAATAAAAAGTTTTTTTGTTCCGTTATTGTTTTCTTATGCTTTTGCTCTGTCTCGAAATATGAGACCCTATTTTTTTTGTCTAGTTATCTCAATGTATGTTCATTATAAAATATATTTAAATACACGCCCTATGTACTTTTTGAATTTCTTCTTTCCTTTCTGCTATATATGGTGAACAATGTAATTAAAAAGTGCACCGAAAAAATACGTAACCTCTTCTTTTCAAGACGACGCGTGACGTCTGCCTGATATTAAATTTAAGAAAGCACTTGAATAAAATTTGCAGGATCAGATATTGCAAAATGCAATAAAAGTTCGAAAAAAGGAAAAGCGCAGTAGATAGTGTGTGTGTGTGTGTGTGTCAGTGCGCGGTTTTTTACCCGTTATTTCCATTATTTATTCATACACAAAAATGCTGTGTAATACATGCATAAGGACACGTAATAGGCGCTTTTTTATGGCCACTATAACTAAGCAATATTTTTTTACCATATTATTGTTATATTATTATACTATGATGCTAATTATTATGAAGACACGTATTGCGCGACACAGGCATTCGCCCATAGACACGAAAAAAAAAGACGTAAGAAAAAATTAACGCCAATTTCCCAAGGATACACGAAATAAATAAATAGAAAAAAAAATCGGTAAAAATCGATTCTGACAATGGTCGTGGGAAAGCTGACACAATCATAAAGGAACCATTCTTATCTGTAAGGCAAATTAGAATCACCAAAAAAATCACACACTCTAACTGTATTTCTTACGCAATCGATATCTAATTAATTTCTCATTGATCACTTATCGCGTCAACATAAGCACAAGCACAAACAAGTCAATTTTTAATGGGATGCTGGATATTCGTCATTTTTTTGTGGGTACATGTGTATGGTGGCGGGTAATACAGGATTAAAATGATAATTGATAGGGGAAATGAGAGAAAAAATCATCGGAAATTTGATTGTTTTCGAAAAAGACTAATCACATGTAAAAATGCGCTAACCTAAATTTGGGATGTGCGTGTTTAAAATGAATTCGCCATTTTTTCATGGTATAAAATTAATTTTTTACAGAATTAAAGTCATAAGTTTTTCATGGTCACACTTGCATTTTCTTTATCTAATCATTTTTTCATGGACATCTGAAAAACTATGTGTTTTCTCTGATCGTGAATTTTCTATCGATAACGTGTGTTTGTTTGTTTTATGGTGTATGTTAAACGCAGATAGAATTAAAATTCAGATTGTCCGGTGTCCCCATGATTCATGGAGAATAGGATTGGAATTTCGAATATATTGCACGCTATACTAAGTCCAGTCATTTTTATTGGATTTTTGAACTTAAAATTTTTACAAGTCAAAGAGTTCAGTGAAATAAAAAATTTGGAACAGCTCTAAATAATTTCCAAGTTACTAATCACAGTTTTTTATAAGCCCACTCGAGACGGTTTGTTGCACACGGTTGTTTGTACATGGATACGGGGATATGGAATCGACCCAAATTATGGATAGGGGTATGACCAGAGTTAAGAGTAAGTGGGCTAGCGCTGGGGGGATAAAGTTAACGTTGGTCGAAAGATTTACAAATCCACGTGTGTGGCATCTCCGCGTTCAACATGTATGCAATGTTCTCTTGTCTTGATTGTTTATCGAATCGTTATTGATTGGTGACACAATCGTCTTACGTGATTGTTGCATTTATTATATTACCCCGAGTCAAGAAACCTAATCGCCGTCTTCATTATTTTAGTTCCACTGTCGTGTACTTGCCCAAAGCTTTCCTTTCTAAAACCGAAAAAGAAACTAATGAAAATCCAAAATTCCAAATAATCGTTCTTAACGCGTGGTTTTTTCATTAATCCTAAATGTTCATTGCTATTTCGAGAGAGAGAGGTGAAACAATGCAAGTACGCGTGTGTATGTGTGAAAAAAAGGGAGTAATTTGGCAAAAAAATTTATTCGATCCGAAAAATACAATTATCAATTCATCATCATACAACATTCATAATGCATGATGGTTACTATCGCCAATTCTTTTCACACAAACAATTTATCTGACCCTTGCTCTCTCACGACACCGAGATCTCGCATCCAACTGATAATACACGATTCGCATCTCATCGAACAAAAAAAGCGCGCATTATTGTGACACTCGATTTAAAATTTGGTTCTATATCTTTAATTATTGTGGCAGTGCTAATTGTTTGATATGCAAAAATGAAAAAATGCGCAAATATTAAATTAATAATAAATAATTGATGAATAGTAATTTTTATACATGTATAATAATATATATTTTTTGAATTAAGTTCTGATTACTAGATAATAGTATTGTTATTTTTATATTCTTAATCGGTAAATTGTGAAAAAATTCGATGGAGAAACCGATTTTTAGTTATGTTAAAGTCGCGCAGCTTATTTTTAATAACATAGACAAATGATCGTCCCAATTTTTTATAAAGTATACATGTATTTTGGTTTTCTACTGTTACCCATTAATTTTCATAATGGAACTAAACTTACCAAATTTGTCGCGTTAAATCTTTAATTCTATCCTGAATTCTATCCATGATTTTATCTTTTTCTATCTCTCGCTCTACCATGAAAATGCTTTCGACTGTATGTGAAATTCCATTGAAATCGAGGAATAATTTTGCGTTCAAACCTTCTCCCAATAACTTGTTACATAAAATCCGTAATAATTTTTGTTGGTTAGGTTCTTCAACTCAGAAAAGGCATCATAATTTATTAATCGTTGATGGTTAGGTCTTTAGTCCAAAAAGGCGTCGTAATGGTTGATCGTTGTTTAAAGAATTTGGACTTCTGTAAAAGCAGTTGTTTAGTTGCTTTACCATAATTCCCAATTCCCATGACCCAAATTATTTATTGAAAACTCGAACATTCCCTTTAGTAACGCGCGCATCAAACGATATCCGTAGATATCGGCGCAGGCAATGGCAATTGACTTTAAACACGTAGTAATAATCTAATTCCTCTCTCCCACCCCACATACAGTCAAAAATCCGTGAATCCACGTAGCCAAGCAAATCAATTGAAAATTGAAAATACTTTGATATAAATTATCATTGTTAATTCATCTCGATCATATACTAATATTAGTAAATTAAATTCTGATTCTCTTTAAAATGAAATATGTACACTAATCTAGTGAAAATCAACATATTGATCTCCTTTTGATAATAGAAATAATAGTAATGCCTGTTTCATTTATCCCGAGCTATCAACGATTCCACCTCCACTTATCGCATAGGCTAATTATTATGAGACAATAAAAAGAAGTAAATGTGATTGTTGTATTTGCGATAAATGCTTTTTAGAATGCGAAAATTAAACTTACGCGCTTCGGCTTCAGGCATATCCGGAGAATCGTAAACTTTGGCAATGCGCTCTTCGCCACGTCCTTTCCGGAGATATATTCGCGTAGTTGAGCTATAGTAAAATAAAGTGGTTTATTATTATGTATTTGATTTCATATTCATATGTCCTAAGGCAACATACGCATGGGCGAGAACATGACCGCCAATTGGTTTTCGAGGTTCACTGACAAATGTCATGGAAGCTCCGGGATCAGATTGAACCTATTATCAAAGCGATTGTGATCAAAAAAGAGATTAAATTGATAAATATAAATGTACACAGTGCATTGATATTATTTTATAAGTGCCTGGTTAGTAATATAAACAGCGACATTAAATTCTTCGGCGATTTTCACCAATCTACTCAACATGATATTGAGTTTCTGTTGCCGTTCAGCTAACTCTCCACGACCAGAATAGTCGCTTCGAAATAGGTTGATGATCGAATCAATGATCTATTTCAATGATAAAGATTAATATGAATGAAGTGAGTGAAGGGACGAACTGTCGAAAATAATATGAAATACAATGTATAGTTTCTCTTACCAGCAATCGATAGATTCCTCTTTCTTCTGCAAACCTGGCAGCCACCTCGACTATAAGTTCCATTTGATGCTCAGATGTGTAAGCACGCGCGAAAAGAACGTTCTCGAGAGCTGCTTGTTGGTCGATGCCAAATCGTGCAGCAATAGACTTAATTCTCTCTGGTCGAAAAGTTCCTAAAAAAATCCATTATGCAATTTTAAATCAAATATTAGTGTGATTATTGTTACTAGAAACAAAGTCACTTTAAAAGGAATTTGATCATCTATTTACCTTCTGTGTCGATAAAAGCAACCTTTTCATAAAAACAGAGTCCGAATTCATAATAAAATGAGAATTTCAAAATATTTATAGAAGAAAAAAATGTATTAGTTACCTTGCCATTCGCTCCTCCCATAGAAGGTGGAAGCTGCGTAGTGACACAGAGCGTATGTGCGATTTGTGTCTTTCCAGTTCTGAATTCACCGAACGCTTCGGTAATAGACATTGTTGGAATTCCACCTTCGTAACAATATTAGTTTATTTTGATATTACAAAATGACTATACTCAAATCATAATAATATAGAAATCAAATAGTTTTTTACCACCCAAGAGAGCATCAAGTTGTTTGCTTCCGGTGGAAATCCACAACACCTTGGACCTAATGAAGGAGAATTCGGTCCCTGTGATGAAAGAAGATGTCTATTATATATGGTAATCGCATGAAAATAGGGTAAGTTTATGTCAATGCCAGTTTTCTAGTATATTAAATTAATTAGAGAAATATAAAGAGACCTGAAGTTTCGAAGCAGACTCTTTGACTTTATCGACCTTTGCTTCGGACAATCCTTTAATCTTGCAGAGATTCTTACGTGTGGTCATTTGGATTGCCTGAATTTCGACAAGAAATACAAAAAAAGGTTAAAAATAGTAAGGAAAGAAGCGTTTAAACAAAAAAAAATAAATAAAATTAATAAGTACCTTCACAGTGCAAATACCAGCACTTTTAAGCTTGGTAATGTCTGCAGCACTGATTCCATGGTTTTGAAGCTCATCGATTTCGGTGTAGAAAAGTTCCTTTTATTATTTTATATGTGTATTATGATAAAGCGAAAAGAGAATGAAAATTTTGTACATTCGTATAATATAGAAAATTTATACTATTTACTTCTTCCTCTTCTTCATGATTATCTTCTTGGTCTGGTACATTATCGATAATTTCCGTCATTTTGTAAGTCTCTATTACTTTTTGTTAAGAAGTGGAAGTTCGAAGAAGAAAGTGAAATGGGAAGTGAAAATGACAATGATGATGTTTATGTAAAAAAAGAATACCTTATTTGCGTTTGATAAATTATTGTTAAATAAACTACTTTGCGAAAAAAAATCATTGTCTAATATATTGCATTATGACTTCTGTAATTAATACATTTCCAAATATATAGTCCAAATCAGTTTAATACATGTTTTCAACGTAAACAAAACATCGATATTTCTGGTAGCTATTTCATAAATTTAAAAAAGGGATAATTAATACTATTAATAACAACATCTGGTCCGGTGCAAAAAGATTGAACCTCAAATTTTTTAAAATGAAATTTAATTCCGTATTATTTAATTAAGCGGATTTATTAAAATGTATTTGTTTTGATTATATAAAATTTGATTAAAGTTAATATAAAATATCAATAGTAAATAATTTAATTGTTAAACTTTGAGACTTAATTTCATATGAAATTTAAATATATTTTATTAAATACAAAATAATATGCTTGCATAATTTGAGGTTCTAATCTTGCAAATTGATAAAATAATGTTTATAATATTTTTTTTTAGAAAAGTCTTGCTTTATTTATTATTAAATAAAAGTACAACAGAATAATAAACATAATATAAATAGTTAATTTAGATTATTCTTATTTAATATAAAAAAATTATAAAAATTAGAATTAAATTATATTGATTTTCATTTTATTATATTATTTATTAAAATAGAAATAATTAATTATTAGTAATCAAAATTATGATCCATTGTGAAAATTTTGATATATCAGATAAATATTAATAGATTATTTTTTCAAAATAAAATTTTAATTCTGTTTTATTTAATTA
>CAJVPS010000868.1:0-19148 GCA_910591765.1 Ambispora leptoticha | reverse complement strand
TCTTTACCTTTTATTATTTCAGTCTCTCCCAAACCTATATCGTTAGGGTGAATCAAAGTGAAAATCCACTTACTGATTTGCCATAATAATAGTATTTAAAAATAAAAATATAATATTAAATATAATAATAAAGATAAATATATAATATAAAAATAGAAATATTTATAAAATAAATAAAAATTATAGAGAAATATGATTTTGCATAATCAAGAAAAATTATGAAATTAAGAAATTTTATATTATTATAGTAATATATAGTTCTTTTTTAGAAAATTTTTGCTTCTGCAAAAATTAATTAATAATTTTTAATAATTTCTTCTTATTTAAATAATATAACTTGAATGATGTAAATTCAAATTAATTATTAAATACTTCTTCTTTAGATTTATAAATAAAAAAGATATTCTTTTTAAGCTTTGCAATATTTTTGAATATTTATATAATTAAATTGAAAATATATATCCAAGTTTATAATATTAAGTTATTATTTGATTATTATTATCCAGTAGATTATTATAGATTGAAACATAGCTTCTTTAAGTTTAGTTAGCCAGTTTTTTTTAAAATATATTTAACTTCTTCTAATATAGATATAGATAATTCAGATTTTTCTTTAGACATAATTATATTATCAGAACTTACAAATTCTAATTCTTCTTCTGTATCTTTTTTCTTAATATTAACTTTGAATTCATTTTTTGATAAAAAATAATAAAGATATTTAACTAATTAAAATCTAAGTCAATGATTATATTAACTGATTTAACAAATACTTCAGATATTTTAATAGTTATTTGAGAGTTCAAGAAAAAAGTATTATTAATTTCAATATCTTTAGTAAATTCAGATTGCATGAGTAAATCCAATAGTAAAATATGAATTTTTTGTTCTGTATTATTACAAGCAAGTAGTTTATAAGTCAAGAAAATAATCATTCTAAAAAGTTATTGAGTGAGTATTTTCTAATAGATTTCTTCAAGAAATTTAATTATTTGAGAAATAATTCAAGTAGATAATTGAGACATGATAGAAATAATAAAGATAAAAAGTATAAAAAAATTTGAAAAAGATATAAGATAATAAAGATAAAGATAATAAATAAAAGTAAAAATATGAAAGAATAAAGAAAAAGATAAAGAGAATAGAAAGAGTATTTATATAAATTTTGAACTAAAAATCTACTATAGATAATAAGATATTAAAATATTAAAAATTATTAAAGAAAGATAAATATAAAGATAGATAAAAATAAGATAAAAGATAATTTCAAATATAAGAGTAACAAAAATTAAGAGATTATCCATATGAATTATTTAATAATAATTTGTAATTCAAAGTAATTTTAGTAATTATAATAATATTTAAGTTATCTTTCATTAATCAAATATTTTTATTTTGATTACAAATTTTATAAGAGTTATATCTAGTATAGTTATGAATATAATATCATTCTTTACTCCAAGTAGATTGAAATTTATCTCTAATTATTAAGTATTATTTCATATTAAATATTAATATTTTATTTTCAATTTCAAATATTATTTTATTTTAAATTTTGTTATTGTATATTTAAGAATATTGCAGTTATTATTTTTCTATATTTTGTTTTGCTTCTAATATTTGTTAAGATAACTGATCTATTATATGATATATATTATATTAATTTTTCTTTTTTTATAAAATATTCTTCTAAATAAATAGAAATTTTTAATTTAATTAGTAATTTGATATTTTATCTATAGATTAAGAAAAATAGTTCATATTTTATTATTAAATTTTGGTTAGTTCAATAAGCAAAAAGAATAGCAAAAATAAAGATATCCTATTCTTGTTTATATTCTATTATTAATTTTTGTAATATTATATATAGTATTTTATTAAAATATTTTATTATTCTATTAATCTATAAGTAATAAGACAAAGAAAATTTATGTTTAATTTTAAATTTTATTAATAATTCTATAACTATTTTATTGACAAATTCTAATTCATTGTCTGATTAAATTTCTTTAGAATATCCATATTTACAAATTATTTTTTTAAAGATAAATTTTATAATTATAATAGTTTTCTTGTCTGAAATTACTTTAGCTTCAGATTATTTTATAAGATAATTAATTACTATAATAATATATTGATTTTCAGTTATTATTATTTTACTAGATCCAATTAAATTAATAATTATTCTGTTAAAAGATTATTTAATTTTAATAAGATATAAAAAAATTATTTGATAGTTTTTCTACCAATTCATGAACAGATTTCACAAGTTTTCATATAATTATTTATATTAGTTCTCATACCATTCTACTAATATTTATTTGTAATTTGTTGATAAATTTCTTTATATCCAAAATATTCAAATAAAAAGCTTGAATATATATTAATAAAAATAACTTCCATTTTATTTTCTTTAATAATTTGAAGAGATATAGTTAGTTTTTTTCTTCTATTAATTTTATATAATATACCATTAATTTGTAAAAAGTATTTTATTTAATTATATATTTTGTATTATTATTCAAGAGTTGATTCTACAGCATAAGTTTTATTATCTAAATATTATTATAAATTATAGTAAGTTATTAAATTCATATTATTATTATAAAGAAAAAAGCTATTTAATGATCTTCTAAATATATCTGAAATAAAATATTAGTATTTTGATTCTTTCTTCTAGTTAATAAATAATAATAAAGATATATTCTATAAGAGATATAATCTATTAATTTACTCTAGTAGAATGACTTTGTTAATTTTTAAATAATATTCTTAAAGTATTATGATTAGTAATTATCTCAAATATTATTTTTAGTAAATAATAATAAAATTATTTAATAGTCTATACTATTACTAGTACTTTTTTTTAGTTACTTCATATTTTTGTTTATTTGATTTTAAGATAATACTTATGTAAATAACTATTTGTTCTCTTCTATTTTTATCTTTTTGAAATAGAATAGTTCCAAGTTTTGAGTTTGAGATATTGATATAAAGATACATCTTCTTTATAAAATCAGAATAAATTAAAATAGATATAGTTATAAGATATTATTTAATTTATTGAAAAGCTTTTTCTTGTTCTACAGTTAAAATGAATAGTTTTTTATTTCAAAAAAGTTTGAATAGAGAGATAGTGATTTGAGAAAATTCTTTTATAAATTTTCTATAGTATCCAACTAATTCAAGAAATAATCTTAGTTTTTTGATAGTTCTTGATTAAGAAAAATCTTTTATTTTCTGAATAATTAATAGATCAGGAGAAATTTCTTCTTTAGTTATTATATGTTCAAGAAAAGATAATTTTCTTTTGTAAAAGTTATATTTTTCTGAATTGAATTTCAAATTAATATTTCAGATTCTGCAAAATACTTTGTTAAGATAATCCAAATATTCTTTAAAACTTTTAAATACATCCAGATTATTAAAATATAGTCACTACAGAAAGTAACATCTGATTTTTCTAAAAAATAAAATTTCAAATTTATTTTATTTCTGTCTTATAAATATAAAAATATTTTTTACTAATAAATAATATATTATTAATTTTTCATATAACTATAATATTACTTTAATTTCTCAAGATATTTAACTTATAATCTTCTTAAAAGTTAACATATTGAATTTCTTTTAGAGTAATCTTAAGTTTTTATATGATTCTTGAGAAGCTTTTATATTTTAGAATATTATTTTATAATAACTTGACAATATTTCTATAAAGTTTGAATTATAAAAATATAATATTCATTCATAACTTCTTTCTCTAATATAGATCAAGTTTTACTTTTTCAAAATATCATATTCTCTCAAATCAATAAACAAATTATATTATGAAAAGAGATCAAATTATTTTAGAAAATCTTCAAATAAGATTTTGCATAAATTTTTTATTATCAATATTATAAAATGACTCAGAATATCTTTTTTTGCTTCTTGTATAGATGTATTTTTTTTCTTGATTTTTAAAAGTTTATGATCTCCCAAATAGTAAAAAAATTTTATTTTTCTATTTCTTTATACTTGACAAGAAATCATTATACTATTGTTATAGTGAATCAGTAAGTGAATTATCACTTGAATTTATCTTAATGATATTAAGTTGGAAGAGACTGGAATAATTAAAGAATGAAGAGAGGGGAATTAGACTATAACTTTCAATAATAACAAAGATTCTAAGGCCTGTGCCAATATCTATGGATATTATCTTTAAAAATGATAAATTATAAAAGAAATAAAATATAAATCAAAGAAATTATAAAGATTATTGAGTAAAGTTACTAATAATTAATATAATTCAAGATTTAAAATAACTGAATAGTGAAACTACTATCAATTAAAAAAGACTATTACTAAAGATAAAGAGACAAATAAACTAATATACAAAAACTAAATAACTAAAAAGAAAAGAAAAGTGTGACTTATTTATAGTAGAGTTCTTCTATTCTCAAAATGATAAAATAAATAAAATAAAAGAATAAAATAAAAGAATAAAACAAAGAAATAAAATAAAAGAATATGACTTATTTATAATAGAGATTATCTACTCTCAAAAATAATATCAAAAATCAATATAATATTATATCCAAAATCAAAAATCCAAATCAACTTTATATGATTAAAGAAATAAAACTAAGTACAAGATAGAGTACTAGTATAACTAAATTATACTTTTCAAATAATTCAAACAAAAATATAAAAGAATACTAATATAATTGATACTTTCTAAATAAATCTTGACAAAACTGTTTATTTTAGCTGGGATAGCAGATCCTTTTATATATTTTCCAAATACAAAATTATTATAGTATTATTAATTAATACTAGCTAATATATATAATATAATTTAAAGTACTTATTTATAAGTGAATTATGTCAAAGTACGTTAAAAGATATTAAAAAATATTAAAGAATATCAAAGTACATAAAAAGATGTGAAAAAATATGAGAATATATGGAAATATGTTAAAAGACATCAAAAAATATGAAAAAATATTTGAGATCATCATCTAAATATAACTATTCTATCAAAATTAAAAATAATCTTCCATTAAATTATTCTATTAATACATAAATATCATATTACAAAATAATAAAAATATAGATTCCAAATATAAAAATAAAATAATATCTAAATATAGAAATATGATAATAAATATAGTAATAAGAGATAATTATATAATATAAAAATAAGGATAATTATAATATAAAGAAATATAATAAGAAAATATGATTTTACATAATCACAGAAAGATTAAGAAATTAAGAGTTTTTATATTACTATAGTAATACTATTATCAAATTGTAATATATTTTTTTAATTTGAGAGAACAACTTGATCTATAATAGAAAAAAAAATAAAATAAATTTAAATAGAATAAATCAGCACAAAGCAAACTATAATAAGTAAATTATATTATAAAGGAATTAAATTATCTTAAAGAATTTTCAGATAAGTTTTGTATAGATTTTTTATTATTAATAATATGAAATAACTTGAAATATTTTTTTTAGTTTCTTGCATATATATATATTTTTTCTTGATAGCTATAAGTTTATAATCTCTCAGACAATAGTAAATTTTTGATTTTTCTATTTCTTTTATACTTGACAAGAAATCAATAGGATATATTTTTTTTAATAATTTTTCTTTATCTTGATTATTATAAATTTTGATTATATAATAGCTATTATTTTATTTTACAAGAGCATCTTTTAGATAATTATTAAATTATTATGAAAGCTTATTAAGTTTCTAATAAATAATATTGAATTTTTCTTGTATTTTATTCAATTTAAGTTGAGAAAATTAAGTTAAAATAGAAGCTAAATTAATTTTTTTAATTATTTTATTAATTATTACTTCTTCTTGAATTAATTTCAAAATTATAGAATATTTTTCTTTATCTACTTTAGCTAGAAGTTCAGATTATATATAATTATTATATTTATTATTATCAAATAAATTAAATATTCTTAATAGAGTTTCACATTAATATAATTCAAGCAAATAAGCTATTATCTTTGATTAAAACTAAGTTATTAATAAATATATTAAAATACTTTAATGATAAAGACTTTTATAAAATTCTTATAGATGATTTTATAAATAAAATCATTTTTATATATAAAATAAGATAAAATTACTTTGCTAATTTTATTATATTTATTATAAACTTCTAATAATATTTCTTATTTTCTAAGCTTATTAATTATTTTGATATTCTTTTTCCATTTTTTATAATTAAATTAATAGATATATTAATATTTATAAGTACAGAAGTATCTTTTCTTATAACTTTTAATAAATAATATTTCTCTAAATTTATTATATTTATTATATTAAGAGCAAGCAAAAAGATTTAACTATTTTTTTTTAATACAGTTATTACAAATAATTATATTTTTTCTATTTATTTTGAAATAGATTCCAGTATAATATTGATTAATATATTTTTTATATTCTCTGTATCTTTCAATTTGAAGTTAAAATAAATTTTTTGTGAAGAAGATTAATATAATTAAAACTTCTTTTATTTTTTTATTGATGAAGTATTCTTATTTAACTTTATCAGTCCAGTCTTTATTTATTTTGAATTTAATACAGAAGAATTTATAAATTTTGATCATTATCCAATTAGTAAGATTATATTCTAGTTAGCAAAATTATTATAATATTGATAATATTAGTGATTAGATATAAAAAGATTTTTATAATATCAATATTAGCTATTTGATTCTTGCCAATTAAATAACTATTAGTTATTTTAATTATATTTTTGTATAAATTTTTTATCAAGTTATTTAAAATCTTTTCAAATATATTTCTTTTATTTAATTTTGATTTCTTTTTGATAGGCTTATACTTCATAAATTCTTTTAGCACTTTAGATAATTTGAAATAGTATTTCTTCAAAGTCAACATCTCTTAAACTTTGATTAAGAGTTTCAATAGAGATTCAAACTTTTTAATAATAATTTTAATACTGTTATTATCTTGAACTTTTAGTTATCTAAAGATTATAGTTTTGTAATTATCATGTTATTACATAAAAAAAGTTTTCTTTTTGATATTATTTTTCAAATTTACTTTTAGAATTCTTTTCTAATTTGTCCTCTTCAGAACTTATATTATTAAATATTAGTTCTCTTCTATTATTATAAATAAATTTAATTAAAACTTTTCCTTTCTGATCATTATATTTAAAGATAAGAAATTCTTTTTGATATTAATATTAATTTTGATCTTGTTTAAAAAGTCTATTTCAATAATTACTAAATATATTTTGACTTTAGTAATTTCTACTTTAGTAGGAATTATGATTTTATTAATATTTAAAAATAAGTTATTAATAGCTTCAAGAGATTATTTAGATATTCTATTTATATTAGATATAGATATATTTGAACTGAATTGTATTTTCAATTTCATATCTTTAATAAAATTATATATAGTAATATATTCAGAGATATTAGTATTAATAATTAAATTAATAATATTCTTTTTAACTTTTGCTTCACATCAGGCTGATATGATTTTAAGTTTTTGTTCAAGTAATACTTTTCTTTTTCTTTTAAATTTAAGTACTGTAGCTCAGTATATTTCTTTTGATAACTGAGTTTTTTATAAAGATAAGATTTGAATAAGTTGAATAATAATTATATTTACTTTTTATTAAGCTAAATCTTTTAGAATATCATAAGATTTAGTTATGATAATGAGTACCAATAAGATAATTTTACTATTTTTTTGCAAATTATTTTCTTGATAAATTCTTCTTCAAGAGTTTTAGATAGTCTAGCATTATTCTTATTCTAATCAAGAATAATTTCAGAAATATCTTCTTATTTTTCTTCTTTATTATTATTTAGTTCTTTATTTTTATTAATAATTTCTTTACAGAGTTGATCTATAGATCTAGTTTTATAAGAAGTAGTTCTGGAATTTCTAATCTTTCTTTTAATAGTCAAGTATTTATTTATATTAAATAATAAATTTACATTATCTAGTTTGGTAATTAATATCTAAATACTATTAGTAAGAACTTGTATTTAAGTCAATAATATATTTTGATTATTATTAATATTCTGACTATTACTAATATTTGCCTGATTTGATAATATATTATTTTGTTGCTGATTATTTTTATTTATTCTTTGATAATTATTTCAAAGTTATTCTAATTATTTTAGTATAATTATAGCTAAGAATAATTAGAATAAATATAATCTGGCTTATCACAATTATAACAGATAGAAACTGATTTAATATTTTGATTATTAGATTTATAATTAAAGTTATTTTTATTATAACTTGATTTTTTATTGATTTTAATACTTTTTATTCATTGATTAAGATCTTAAAGTACTATTAAAATAGTATTCAATATTAAATTATCTTGAGTTTGAGATTGATAATATTCTTTAGTTAATATATCTGCATTAGCTTTCTCTATATTCTTTATAACTTATATCATATTTAGAAAAGTTTTATTAGTTGAGATCTATACCTATTTTCTAATCTCTGATTTAAGTTCTTTTCTATAAGTTCAGATTTTGTATTCTTCTGGATATTTATTATCAGAATTTACTTTATAAAATAAATTAATGAATTTATCTGTATATTTTTTTATAATACTGATCTATTATAAGATTTCAATCTCATTTTGTCATTGATTAATTCTTTCTCTAGTCTAAAAATGAATAGTATATTGATAACTGAAACTATGTGATTAATCTTGATTATTATTTGAGATTGTTAAACTGATAATATTATCTTGCTTCTTTTATTATATTACAAAATAATAATACTTTCTAAATATTCTTAAATCAACTATACTTTCTTAGCATTAGTAATTCTATTAACTTGAATAGTAATATTAAAATCTTTTAATCATTCAGTTAGATCTTGATTATTTTCTTTGTATTTTCTAATAGGAATAATAATTTTTTTTATAAACTAGTTATTTTAATTGGTTATTTGATTAGCAAGTACTTCAAGAGCTTGGATCAGATTATCTAGATTATTATTATTATTTTGTACTATTTGATTATTTTCTTCTTCTTCTTCTTCAGTTTTTAAATTATTATTCTAAATATATCTGAGTATTTTCTTCTAAACTAGAATAATTACTGATTTTTTTTGATTTTAGAATTAATATAATCTATATTAGATAAATAGAAGTATCTTCTAAATTTTTAATTTCAGAATAATATTTGTTAATATCATTATTATTAAAAGAAATTCTTGATTGTAAAATAAAGTCTTGATAGATGAACTATTAATAGAATTATTTAACTAAATTGAGTTGTTCTTTCTGGATATTTATATGATTAAAAATAAAAGTATTAACTAATTATATTATTCTTTATCTAAGATAGATAATATATATCTTACTTAAGTCAAGTTAAATTAATTTGTGAAATAACAAATATGTAATTTGATTTACAGATTTGCTCTAATACTTTTTGTGATCAAGTAAAATACTCAAAATTATAAAGAGAAATCAGATTAAAAATGATAATAATAAGAGCAATAGTATTGAGAAGATATTTTAATAGAATAATTAAGAGTTTGATATGTTTCAAGATGAAAATTAATAGATAATCCAATAAAAAAATAATAAATAGTTATAAAAACTCAAGATATAAATATTTATTAATTATGAATAATAAAAGAAAGAGTATTAAAAAGAAATATAAAAAGGATAATAAAAGAGTATAAATAAAATAAGATATGTAAAGAGGATCTTTCTTTCCACAGAGATGATAAATAAAAATAAAATAGAAGTTTCTGAAGATTTTAATTTACAAAGATGATAAACAAAAATAAAATATAGATCTCTGGAGATTTTAATTTACAGAGATGATAAATAAAAATAAAATAAGAGTTTCTGGAAATTTTAATTCACAGAGATGATAAATAAAAATAAAATAGATATCTCTAAAGATTTTAATTCACAGAGAAAGTATCAAAAATATATTATAATGAATTGGTAAGTGGATTTTTACTTGAATTTATCTTAATAATATAGAGTTAGGAAACTAAAATAATTAAAGAATAAAGAGAAAGAAATTAGAATATCTTTTCAATAATAACAAAGATTTCTAAAATTTATATCAATATCTATAGATATTGTCTTTATAAAGAGTAAAATAAATAAAGAAAAAATAAAATAAATCAAAGAAATTATAAAGATCAGTTTTAATAAAGTCACTAGTAATTGATATAATTCAAGATTTATAATAATTAAATAGCAAAATTACTATTAATTAAAGATATAATAAAATTAAAATAATTATATCAGATTATATTTTATTTTGCAGATTATTACTGCACTATATACTGTATCATAATCATTCAATTATATCAAGAAAAGTCATCTGATATATTTAAGTTATTTTAGCTATAATAGTCATATAATTTGTCATACAGATCTGTGGAGTAAATTTTCTTCTATATAATTTGAGAGATCAATATCTTATTATTTATATGTAAATTATAGTAGCAGCCTTCTTTATTCATTTTTTTAAAGATTCCTAAACAGAAATTGTATTCATGCAATGCTATACTACAGTTCAGTAAGATGAGTATTTTCTTATGTGCAAGTTTGAAAGGAGATAAAAAATAAAGCTGAGAATAATCTTGTCTGCAAAGGTTATTCATCATATTATAGTATATAATAATGATAACACTATAGAGCTTCCTATCTCACCATTTTAGAAAGGTTTTTGGAGTAGTTAGTGTAGTTATGAACTACTGATATAATTATAAACCACCTGAAGTGGTTATGAACTATATAAAGATGAGTTGCAAGTTATTAGGAGTGATTAAGAGGCTTCAAATTGGGTGGGTTGGTTGGATTGCAAGTTATCAGAAGTGATTATGAGGCTTCAGGTTGAGTGAGTTAGTTGGATTGATTAGATTACAACCGTAAGAGACTATTAGTAATAGGATATCAAAATATATATATTCAAATAAAGAATAATATTCTGTTTTTCAATTGAATAATTTTGCAAAATTGCAAGAAACTCACTAGTTTCTTTGCTCAAATATGATAATTTGAATATTCATGAAATAGATATTTGGGAGAAGATAATTGAATAGAGAACTGAGTTGTTGAGTCAATAGATCATCTTATTTGAATTCTTGTAATTCTAAGAGTTCAAGATACAGATATCAGGAGTCAGATATCACTCTCACATATCACTTATCCACTTGGTCTTTCATTTTTGCTTGACTCCTATTCTCACTCTTGCCTATACTCATCCTCTCACTTTTCATTAGATTGGTAAGTAATGTAGTATCAACAAAAAACTAATTGTTAATAGATTTGATAAGGGGGAAAATCAATTATTTATTTGAAGATAATGAGTAATAATCTAGCTATCGATTAGGTTATATATGTAAAAAATAATAATATAATTGTAAAAAATGATGATGAAAATAATAGTAATGATGATTGATAATAATAAATTTTAATGTACATTTGTTAAAGTATTAAACATAAAAATAAAGAATCTTTTCTTGATAGAATTATATACATTATTCTCATCTAATAATAATAGTATATGTATAAATATGCATTAAAATTCAAAAAGGAAATTGCAATTATAATTGTTAACTAAATATTATTGTTGCAATACACATCTATAAATATATACTGTAAGTCAAAGTGCTATAATATTAGTTTTATTCAAATTGTTATATTAAATAAATCAAAAATCAAAAAATTATGAAATTCTTATCTGAAGCTTCACTTGGCCATGAAGAGGAGATTTATGATGACTTTAATCAAGAATCCAGTATTGATATTGAACAAATAATGGTGTATAATGAGAGAGTTCTCACATTCGATTGGCATTCATTTAAGAGAGTATGAGAAATAACTATCAGATATACTAAGAAAACAGATGATGAATACATTGAAAGTAATAATGAGATGAAAATATTTGAGAAGAAATTTGAAAGGACCATTTCTTCTCTTGCAGATCATGCTATTAAACTAATACATTATATTATTATTGATAATAATAATAATCAACACATAATCCAAAGATACAATAATGCAGAAGTTTGTGATGTGGAATAACTTTCTGATACATGGGAGATTGACTCTAAGACTATGCAAGAAGTTAAAAATGAGATTTCAAAGCTGGGTATTTATTTGTATCATCTTAACTATAACCAAAATACTATATATAAACCTGAGTCAAAAAGATACATAAAGGCAATATAAATAACTGATGAAAGTATTATTATATCACACTACTGTTTATTTTGCAAGAAATTTCAATACTTTTTTACAAGAGGTAAAATATATTCAATACATATATGAAAAGTATATGAATACATAATTTAAGCTCTGTGCCATAGATTATTCAACTATCCAGCAATAACTTCATATGATAGATTATTAATTAATTTATTTACTAATAATCACTCTCATTTTATTTGCATAAACTGTTTTGTAATACATAGAGGCCATCTACATATTTAGCTGGACAAAGGAAAATGGTCAGTTTCATGTTTAGAACAAGGATAACATAATACTAATACTACCTTTGCTTTAAAATTATTTGGTAAATGAATTGAACAGACCACTACATCAAATAATAAAACCATTAAAGTTAGTTTACTAAAAGAGCTTGTCAATATTCTTGATAACCTTATCATAAATATACCTAAGATACAGAATACTATTGATATATCTTCTACTATTTTCATAATTTTAAGTCTTTTTTTAATCAAAATAGCATTTGCTATCAAAAAAATTAATATTAATGAAGAAGCACAAGTAATGCAATTAAAAACCACTACATGTAAGGACTTTAAAAGAATACTTGCCTACTTTGTATTACAAGCATAATCAGAACTCAAACAGAAATTATCATCACTTGAAGAACCAGAATCCCTGGATGAATACTATAATACTATGCCATCACCTCTTCTAAACCTTTTTGTTAGTTTAATTTCAGTTCTAAAAGAAAAGAGAAATCAGATATTAAATAGAAAATGAAAGAA
This sequence comes from Ambispora leptoticha, assembly GCA_910591765.1. Lineage (NCBI taxonomy): Eukaryota > Fungi > Glomeromycota > Glomeromycetes > Archaeosporales > Ambisporaceae > Ambispora > Ambispora leptoticha. The sequence goes on along the minus strand of CAJVPS010000868.1, from coordinate 6,127 downwards.
GAGAAACTTATCTTCATTATAATTAGATGAAAAAAAAACCAAAGTCTTACCTCTCTTTTTCACTTCTATTTTACTTACCATTGTTTTTTATCATTGGAAAATATGGTTTATACATATTCTTTCTTCTCTTTGTCAATGATCAAAAATGATAGGATCTTTACACAAAATTCTTCATGCAGTTCAGGTAGTATCATATGTTAGAAATTATGAAGTACGTGTTTAAAAAAAAAGAATATTAGCTGCAAAACCTTGATCAAGACTCAACTTGCATTTGAATATTTGGAATCTTGTAGTTATTGACAATATCAATATGAAAAATAATACTTTTCAATATGATAATATTTTTGATATAACTTATAGTACTGCATATATGATATTGCAGATGATCTTTCAGTTTTAATATTTAGCACTTGCCAATGTAAATAGAGAATCATTAGAAAATCTAAACCTATTTAACAGAAGTTTTATTATGAAAAAATGGCAAGAAAAAATTAATACCATCTTTGACCAATTAATTAATGAAGGGCAGAAATTTGATATTGAACATCTTGATATAATTATTAAAAAATATATTGACTTAGCATTATTTATAGCATCTTCAAATATTATGATTCTTGAGCCTAGAGAAGTTTCAAGCAAAATGAGTACATTTATCAGACTGTCAATATATTTCTTGAAGACTTTGATTATATGGAGAATAGCATATTATATTTCATGTGTGATGAAACAATTTATTATCACATGAAAGATTACAAGAATAAAGAGCAAATAGTGTATTATATTCTAGGATAATAACATACTAACAAGTCAATATGCAATGCATTAATTGTTACCTTTTCTGGTTACAAACTTTTTAGACTTGCCATATAGCTTGGTATTTGATTTTTTGATAGACTTGAACAAGTTACTGACTATTAGGTAATATTTTAAGTACTTGAACTTATTTGGCTAGTAGTTGAAGTTACGATTTATCCATATATTTAGGAAGAAAATATTTTTATTAGTGATATTCTCACAATAAATAATAATCTGCTTAAAGTATGGTATAACTTTTACTAATGGGCAGGATACTTGAAATTATATAAGCTTGGTATTTGCATGGCAAACTTTGATCTGTAAATACATAACTTGATGATCTTTGCTTCTTTATTTCCTATAACAGAAAAAAGAAGATATGCTACATCTGTGACACAATTTTTATCAGACTTTCAAAGCAAGTCAGGATTTCTTCAAGCTCTTTATATAGTATCTTCAATCAACTTGATATATGAGAAGCATTATTTTGCCTTTGACAAGGCTCTGGAAATATTCAGAGTAAAGTTCATAAAGAAAAATATAACTGGACAGATAACTAATTCAGAGAATCTAAAGCAGAATATTAAAGTAGCACAAGCGAAGTATGACTGACTTAACTTGTTAATTTCAGAATTTGTTAGAGATTGGTCAGTAAGCAGAAGTTCATGGTCTGTTAAGAATTGTCAAGAAGCTCTTTGAAAATTAATTACTGAACTCAAAATAGGATTTACAGCTTATAGCCAAAATCACATCTCTTATTTACAAAAGCTATGCAATTGATAGATATTGGTTTCCAACAAATATTTACTTGCTATAAATCAGGAATCAAAAGAATAATTATCATTGTTGAGCAAGATATTTATTATACAATTCCTCAAGTAAAAGCAGAATGAGATAAACAGGATCTGATACCTATGAAGCCAACAAAGAAGAAGAAAACTGACTGTATATCAGAAATAAGGGTAGAAGCAGGAGATAGCAGTTCTGTGCAAGTCTTAGAACTAATTAATATGGAAGTTAAAGAAATTAATCCAGAATTAATTAATATGGAAGTTGAAAAAATTAATAAAGAAGACTTGCAATCAATACTATTATCTGAAATCGGTCTGTCTTCTGGATCTATACTTCAAATATCACATCTAACAAAATACAAATCTATAGTAATTGAAGAACAATATCTGAAATAGCTTGAAATATACAAAGACTCCGCTATATTATCCAGAGAAGTTATCAATGAGCTGGTGGAAAAGTTATCACAATATACTGATTATTAGATACCAAAGTGAGTTCAAGATTGATGGTATAACTGATATAAGAGATCAAAAAAGATATGTGTAAATATATTTTGAGATGAATATTATGTTAGAATCTATACAATCTGAAGCAAATTATCATTATAACTTCTATATTATCTTCTTTTTATTCAGTTAAATCTTGAAGTATCGGCTAAGGATAATTAGCATTTGTCTAAATGGATAAGGAATTTTAAATCTTATATATATTTCAACTCATGTTTGACTAAATAGATATATTCTAATAATCATAAAAAAAATTTTTATTAATTAAAAAAAATATTATCATTTATACTATACTATAAAACAGCTTTTCTTTTACATATTTATAATGTACTAACCTCTTGAGATAAAATTTTGTAGATGGTTATTGTTTGAACATGTTTGATGAATCACTTTTTATGGCAAGAATTTGTGAGCTGAAGAATAATCAGCAAAAATAGGCAAAATGAATACTAATTTCAAAGATATTTCATTTTACAGGGAGATATTAGTTTTTTGTGATCTTTGCACTGCTCTGTTCATAGAAATCTCAATAATAATTTTGGTTTAGGAAACTTTATGCATTTTGATTAAGACTTTGGACAAAAAATTCACATATATGATTAATCAATTTTTTAAATCAATTGACATAATATATTTAATTTCTATATATGACAAATCATCTGACTGATAAATAGTTTTCTTAGTAGAATTTCTCTTTTCTCTTATTCTACTAATTTAGCTAATATATTACTAAATTTATATATTTTATTTATAATTATTTATTTATTTATTAATAGGCATCTTCTGGAGATATTATAAGTATTATCTATTATTAATTTATTTATTTTATTATTAATTTTATGTAATATTAATTTATTATTTAAAGATATTATATCTATTCTGTAATTTTAAGTATTAACATATCAAATAAAGAATAAGTTTTAAAAACATAATCTCTTATTTGCTTTTAATATAGTTTTCTGTGTGAATTCTATCTCAAATATAATATTATATTCTGATTTTTTTATATGAATTATCTGGATATATTATATTAAGTAACTAGAAGCTTATAACTTTGGTAGTAGTAGAAAAGATTAATACTATATACATATATGTATATAAATATACTTAATAGATATATACTTGTATACACATATATATATATTCATAATATCTAGTTCTGATTTTTCAAGTAAATAATTCTAATAACTTCTCACTGGTCTTACTAATTTCATCTAACAATAATAACTTACTACTGCTCTTAGTAATAAATATGATACTGATGGTAATGGTCAACCAAATTATAATCCTTTTGTATTAAGAATTTCTTTCAAGATCCTAATCTACAAAGAAAAATTACATGAGAATATTAATATCTGGATTTTACAAATAACTGAAATATTACATGCATAAGAAATCACAAATGAATAAACTTGCATCCTATATGCTAAAACTGGTCTTGAAGATACTACTCTTTATTAATATTTGAATAAAATACATACTGCTAGAGAAAATTCTACTTTTGAAAATTAAAAATCTTTCTTTACTAAAGTTTATAAAGTATTCTAACTATCTAACTATCAATAATATCTTTATTATTAATTTTATTAACTTTATCAAACTAGTACTATATAAGAGTATGATATTAAATTTAGAAATATTATAGAACAAATTGAAGAAATAGAAGAATTAAATCAAGTTACATATTTCATTAATGATCTCAAATTTGTAACTAAAATAAAAGTAGTATATCAAGTACTAGAAACTTTTAATAATACTTGAAAACTTGTAATTTGCTATAATATAGCTATATTTAGTACTAGTCATTCTCTTAAAAGTGTTAATCATAATTATAATCAAAAATATAAAAGAAATTAGAGCTTTTCTTCTAATAATATATGTAATAATACTAGTTTATACCTATGAAACTAGATCATGCTGAGAATTCTTATTAATATAATAATAATAGTAATAATAATAATAATTATAATAAAAATAATAATAGTTATAATTATTATAACTATAGTAAACTGGATTATTTTGTCAAGGATTATTATTCTAAAAAAAAGTCAAAGTTAATAATATTAAGAATAATAATAATACTATAACTATTATATAATATAATAATAATATTGAATTTACTTATCTTGAAAATAATTATGAGAAACTTTTGAAATTTAATAGTTATATTAATGGAATGTCTATCTGAATTTTGCTTGATATTGGAGCATTATGAAATTTTATTAATAAAGCATATGTTAAAAATAATTAATTATAAATGTATAACATGAATTCTATCATTATAAAACTTGTTAATGATCATAAAAAGAAAGTTAACTTATTTATAATAATCAAAGAATTAAAGTTAGATACTTATTATATATTTGGTATTAGCACACAAGTCCTTAATATTTAATATTATGATTTTATATTCAGTAAATTATAGCTTTATCATATCAATTTCACTATTGACTGGTATAATAATTTCATAACATTTTACTATAATAATAAAGTAATTAAGATCAATATTAATAAAGATAAACTTATATCTAGTTGCAACTCAATTTATATATCTTGATAATAATTTATTAAAATTTTATCTGATGCTGAATTATTTGCAATCTATATCACAATAAAAGAAACATATCAAGAAGTAATAACTTCTTGTGAAGCTACTTAATTAGTTAAAGAATTTACTGATATATTTCCTACTTCACTTTCTAATGAGCTACCATCAAAATATGCTATAAATCATGCTATTGATTTAATACCTGGCTCTAAATCATCATCTCATCCTATATATTACTTATTTTATATTAAAATAGATAAACTAAAGAAATAATTATTTGACTTACTTAGTAAAGATTTTATTTATTCTAGTCTTTTATTATTTGGAGTATCTATCTTATTTGTATATAAAAAGGAAGAAACTCTTTATCTTTATATTAATTATTATGTCTTAAATAAAATTATAATTAAAAATTGATACTGTTTATCTTGTATTAATGAATTAATAAATTATTTAGCTAAAGTATAATATTTTTCTAAATTGAATCTCTATTTTGGATATTATCAAATCAGAATTAAAAAAGAAAATATTTATAAAATAATATTTAGAACAAAATATAATTACTATGAATTTCTTGTACTTCTTTTTGATCTCACTAATATATTCATAACTTTCATAGCTCTTATAAATAATATTTTTCATAACTATTTGGATAAATTTATTATTATCTACCTTAATAATATTCTTGTATTCAGTAATACTAAGAAAGAATATCTTCAATATCTTTATATTATTCTTTCTAAACTTTGTGAATATAAACTCTATATTAAATTCAAGAAATGTAAACTCATCAAGTAATATGTCAAATACTTAGATCATTTTATCTTGAATCAAAAAATATTAGTTGATCAATGTAAAATTATCACTATTCATAACTGACCTAAGTTAATAAATATCTCTGAGCTCTGATCATTCTTAGGTCTTACTAGTTACTACAGAAAATTTGTAAAAGAATTTTCTATAATCATTTCACCACTTACAGTCTTACTTCACAAAGATCAAGAATATATTTGGAAGAAAGCTGAACAAAAAGTATTCAATAATTTAAAATAGTATTTAATTATCATACCTATCTTAATTTTATCAAATCCTAAACTATTTTTCATAATTATAACTGATATATCTGAATTTACTATAGGAGCTATTCTTAGTCAAAATTATGAAAAAGAAGATCAATTTGTTACTTATGAATCATGTAAACTATTCTTAGCTGAATAAAACTATCCAATATATGAAAAGAAACTTCTCACTATTATACATATTATTCATCTTTGGAAATTATATTTAGAAGGACAATGATTTACTATTATAACTGATCATGCATCCCTTGAGTATTATTACAAACTATACTCTGGAAGGTAGATTTTATCACAAATATAATTTATAATAAGTTTTGAGAATGAAGACTAAATTATTTATAAAGATAAAGAAGATTACAATTATTCTAAAGATTTTCTAGTACCAATACTTATGAGTATTATATCAA
>CAJVPS010000867.1:0-19161 GCA_910591765.1 Ambispora leptoticha | reverse complement strand
TATAGAAAACAAGGATAATTATAAAATAAATAAAACTATAATAAAATGTAATATTTCATAACTAGGGAAAAATTAAGGAATTAAGGAATTTTATGTCACTATAGTAACAATATTTCAAGTTAAAATAAGTAAATTTTACAATAACTCATCTAATATACTTCAAGCTAAAGTAAGTAAATCTTATAATAGCTTACTCAATATATAAGATCAAGTTAAAATAAGCAAATCTGCAATAAATAAGATATTATTTAATTTTATTATAATTATACTTTCATCAAATTATAATTATTCATCTTTTGAAATTTGATAACTTTTATCATGTATTATAAAAGAAGATTTTTCGATTAATAATTTTAAAGTAAATTTTTTTATAAATATTAATAGTATTAAAAATATATAGTAATAGTTTGCTAAATTCAAGAAATTATTAAGAATAACAATATCTAAAACAAAAAATTATCAAGTTATAGGAAAAAAGATTATTTTTTGAGAACTATATTATTATATTTATAATAATAAAGTAAAACAAAAATAAGAAAATTCTATATCAAAAAGATCTTATTCATTGCAAGCCAGAAATACTAAATATATAATGACTATTTATCTTTAGCTTAAATACTAGCATTTCCAAATAACTTATTCACTTGAAGTTAATATTAAATTTACTTATAATTATATCATTTATTCTGCAGAATCTCTCAGCTTCTAGCAAGTTAAAGATAATATTCATGACAAATATATACAACTATTTTATAATAGATATTCATTAGTATTAGCTATATATACTTACAAAGATAATTTGCATTTAAGTGCAAATACTAATTATAAATTCATATAGCTTTTGGCTAATTATGCATATAATTCTGATTATGACTATATCTCAAACTTATTTAAATAATACTGTAATAGATAACTTAAAGAAAAAAATAATATATTAATATTTCAAAGACTTACTGATAAAATTAGCACTTATAATAACTCTGGATTTGATTATACTACTCTTTTAATATATGATTCAAGTTTAGAACAAGTTCTTATTCTTTATATAGTAATAAATTTAATACATCAGATTCATAAAAAAATTTGATAAGCAAAAGAACTTTATTATGTAGATTCATCAGCTTTCTTCAAGTTATTAAATATATCAATTACTTTATTTTATACAAGTTATATAATAAGTATACTATCTCTTAGTCTTTTTGTAATATCTGATGAACTAGAGATTACTCTTGAGAAGAGAATAAATATGCTAAAAACTCTTCTTCCATAATATATTTTCTTTGGTTATAGTTCTAATATTGATTTGATAGTCTTTTTAATAGATGATTCAAGTGCAGAATGGAATGTATTAAAAATTTGTTAGTCAAAATTAATATGATTTCTATATATATTTCATGTTCTTCAAGTATTTTGGTATTAGTTATATTATATTAAATACCATATTAATAAAGATTATTATATGTTTATTATAAAAATAATAAAGAAAATTCTATATATAAAAACAGAAATTAAAATGCTAAAGTATTATCATAATTTGAAAGCTGATTATTATTCTATATATTTATTATTATAAAGGTATTTTGAGCTACTTTGGAATTGATAACAATTTTGAATAATATTATTTTGTTCTAATCTTCTTTTACGTAATAATAATATAAATAACTATATAGAATATAGCTTTGAATTACTTAAAGATATTATATTTTCACATACTCAAACATATAATACTATTCAAGTATTTTACTTTATAATCATGAATATGAATTACTTTTATGAATACCATTTACTAGGAATTACAAATGATATTCTGATTATCTTCAAATTGCTAAGTAATTTTTGTATTTAAATTGGGAGATAATTAATATATCAAAAATCTAATAAACAAAAATATATACTAAATATCTAGTTTCAAGTTAATAGAAGAATTCTGAATTATTTTATATTATTAATATGAAGATTGGTACATGTACTTGTTCTATTAAATTATCTAAAGTACAATATAAGCATTAAGATACTGTGATCATGAAATTTCATATCAGATTATTAAACTTTATTCCATCTTTAACTTTTAATAATTACTTTAATTATATATATATATTATATGTAGTAAGTTCTAGTTACTTTTTTTCTTTTATTTATCTAAATCTAATACTTTTTTTAGAAATTATTTCTAAGAATTGCTCCTTTTATGCATTATTACATTCTCAATATGATAAGTTTAGTTTTTTTATTTTTATCTAACTTAATAATTTTTTAGAGATTATTTTTAAAAATTGTTTTTTTATATACTATTATATATGCATGCTTTATCAATTATAATTTAAATCAAATTATCTCTTATGAAGTCTAAAATAAAGTTCAAAACTCTTATGAAATCCAAAATGAAATCCAAAACTCTCATGAAATTCAAAATGAAATTCAAAACTCTTATAAAGTTCAAAATTCTCATGATATTCAAAACTCTCACAATATCATTCAAAAGTTATAATTTAATAAAATAGCTTTGAAGGATGAATATATTTACTTTAAGTTTATTTTTTATTTATTATTTTAATTAACTATTTTTTTTTAATTAAATTCGATATAGTATATAAAGATAATTTTATATCTTTGAATTGTTTATCAAGATAATTAAAAATAATTACAAGAATAATAATCCAAATCTTTTTATTGCTCTTAATAAGTTTGCTAAGTAATATAATGTAGCAAAAGTCATATTTGATTTGTGATTAATATCTTTTCTCTATAATATTAATCATAATATTAATTCTTATACTTATATTAAAAGTAATATAAAAATTCACATATAGATTAAATTAGTAAAATACCAAAAAATAGCAAAATCTAGTGATATAAAAAGAAGACTTTCTAGTTATATAAAAAAAGAAAATAATAATTTATTTGCTATTTTAGTATGAAAGATTTGGAAAGTTAACAAAAAAGAACATAATCTAGATCAAAATATTAATAAAAATCAATTGAATTAATAGATTTATGTAATATATTGAATTTTGTATTAGCTTCTTATTATTATTGTTTGACTATTATCTTATTAGAATAGTTTATTTGTAAATATATAAAATGAATTATTTACATGATATTAATATACTTAATTATTTAATAATTAATCTGATTAATTATATTTTTATTAATAAAGATCTCTTTATTAACAAAGATCTTTTCATTAATAATGGTATTATTTATTTTATAATTGATTAATACAAATATATAGATTTCTATTTAGCATCTCTAAACTAATAATCCCTCTCTCTTTTTGTCAATTTAACATTATTAATCATAATCTAACAAATTCAAAAATGTTTTTGGTACTGCTGTATTGCATGAGCTATTATAAGATTCACTTATTTTGGCTTGAAATATGTTGAGCAAGTTATTGTGATAATATTTCTTGACAAGAACATGATATTGAGTGGTACTTTAAATATTCTTAATCTCACAAACAATACATTATTCAATATGAATACTTGCCATTTCTTATATTTAATTTTATGCTAAAAAATAATTGGTTAATAAATACATATATACAAAATTTAGTGTAACTAATAATCCAGGCTGATGATTGGATATCACATCCGACTAATGATCAACAAAACCTGGCACAGATTTCTGATGTGCAAATTAAACTAGTTTGTCTTTTTTAAGACATAATCCAAGTTGAAAATTTTTGCACGTGATTAAAATGGAACTCTACATTATGCATGTGTCGATCAAAAAATTTGGGGCACAAAACAATAATTTACGAGATTAGTAAAATTAGTGTTACACTTCAAAACTTCAAAAAAGGTTAACAATAACGATAACGATATTTAACATCGATATATTTTAATTATAGAATATATAGTCACCGCTTTAATGAACTCCTCGTTTGTTTTTCTTAAATTTTTCGTCCATTATCCGAAATCTTTTAAAGCTGTAAAATTTACGTTTATTCTTTTTTTATGATCGTGTACTCGTTACGTGAAGACGATGAAGTTATTGATGACATGATTTAATTATAACGATACTTTGTGTTTAACGTTAAAGACTACAATTTGGCTTTGTATTTAAAAGAATCTTTTAGTTCAAGGTACATGTACTACATGTACTACATGTACATATATTTATCGTTTATCTAACTCCGCACTGCCATTTCTATTTTAGTACTTGTTTCAACCAATTACATGTGAAATTGGTAAATTATCAACAGCTGACAGGCTTGAAGTAGCGTATTTGGGAAGATTTTTTACAAAATATGGCGTAAATCGCATGCATATCCTTTTGTGACATATCGCCTCGTCATATATCATGTATAAAAATGGTGGATATCAATTTTGAATTAATTATACATTCTTTTTCAAAGTTATGAATATTGTAAAAATGGAATGTAGTCTATGTAAAAAACCTACAAATAAGTGTTGTTCGAGATGTCAAGCTAAATATTACTGTAGCCCGTTGTGTCAAAAGAAAGACTACACCAATCATGTACTCGACTGTCCCCCGAGATCTGTGGATACTCTTGTTAAAAATGTTTGGGCCGATGAGATGCCGACGAAAATAGCCGTGCTATATGAATACGGCTTTGAAAATTGCCCTACTCGCGAGGATAAAATAAACCTTCTGGGCTTATATATTGGCCTTATAAAGTTTTTAGATTGCAGTGCCTCGCAGATCCATTCATGGTGGGAAAATGGCGAGTTACCACTTAACATCAAAAAGGCATATGATGATGCAGGCCAAAATAGCGGATACTACCAATGGTTCTTAAAAAATGAACATTTTTTACAGGGTCTGCATAAATATGAGGGTGAAAAATCCGATAAATCCATAGTAGATAAATATCACGCAATGGTTAAACCGTATCTCTCCGAACATGAACAAACAGTTTCCATCAAATCTCTTCCGGAATCGAAGCGCCAAGTTTATTCTTTCTATTTGATCATACTCATAGGATGTATTCCAAGGATTGAACACGAGATTTGGATTGACTTTGGATTTTGTTCTTGTAAATTTGGTAAAGACTACTTAGGAGAGTCAGAAGAGGTACGGTTGTATGAATTGTATCGAGAACTTATCGTTCAAAAGGGTTGCAAGATCGATGAATTCCATGATGCCTACGTGTCTGGATCGGTAGTGGACCTGTTGAGAAAATGTGACAGCGGCAGTTGGTTATCAGAAAGTAGAATTGAGATTCCTGGATACGGACAACCAACAAAGAGCGTCTATAATCTCAAACAATATGCGCTGAGCGAATCCGTAGATCTCGCACGTCCTGTGTATGCTGATTATGGTTTTATGAATTGTCGCACAAAAGAAGAGAATAGACAACTTAGAAATATGTATAACAAGTTAGTAAAAACTCCTCAATTTGATCCACGAGATTTGCACGAGGCCTGCGTGACAGGAAAAATCTTCAATTATGTCAGCGCTATTCTTCCTAACGAAGTGGTGAAAAAAGATCTTTTGAGAAACGTTTACCCTTTGAAAGATTTGGAATAAGTAATGTTGCGATTTTGAAGGATCTTCTAGAACTGAGGTACATGTACAGGTTTTGGTTTTGCTACTTGCATTTTGTTATTATGGACTGTACCAAATATCATATATCTTCATCTATATGTATACATATATATATATATATATCTCTCTCTCTATTTCTTACATACCTTTTAACTTATATATTTATTATTATATATATATATATATGAAATAAATAACCATTCATTTCTCTTTTTCATAGTTAAAATTGAAAAATAGTGAAATATTTCTTAATATCTCTCTTGGATCCATAATAAAAGAGATTTAGACTCTTATGAAGAGTTAAAACCAAGTTATATCATGAATGCAGAGAGAATTTATATAGTATAGAGAAAGTTTTTTATACGTGTATTCCCAAAAATTGACCCATAATTTTGACGGCATCCCATGTTTCGTCCTTTTTGATATTTGCTTAAACTCAATTTGCAGCTTTAATAACGGCCGAACATCTTAATATAAAAAGCCATTAAAGATGACTAGTCTTTAGTTAAATGAGTACCATTCCAATGGATCCTAATCTTTTACGCGAATGACGACAACAGTTGGATCTTTGCTATTACATAAACGATGAATTTGATATTCTTAAATTCATCACGACTATAACTTCGATTAAATTGATTTGTTTTCTTCAATATCATCTATTTCTTAATCTAATCAATTGTTTTAGAGATTTGATTTTGAGATAGAGTAGATGAGCGAAATTTATGGATTGACGTAAGGTAATCTTATGTCCCTTAATTCCTGAAACCAAATAATGATTTAATAAATCATTATAAGTGTTCCTAGCAAAAACTCAGCATAGTTCATAATTTTATTGTAAAAAATTAATCAAATCGATGTAATGAATCAACAGTAAACAATTTTTAAGCATATATTTGAGTTGCTTAAATTCGTTATTTATCTAATTTTCTGCTAGAAGTGACAGATTAATCTTACAAGCTGCAGAGACACTCCATTCAAGCAACTTTTTCCATAGGTCCGATTCTTTCAAATTTAAATTACCACGTTTAAGTAAGTAAACAAAGATGAAAAGTAGCAGCTGGAATTTGACACGTGATTAATATCCGTGTAAAATTTGTGAAGACGTAAGAGTTATGCACGAATGCTATTAATTAATTGAGCGAAACTTTGTCAAATATTTAGAATGATATTCGAGAAGATAAAATTGAATGCCACAACTCGTAAATCAAAATGTCGAAGTTCAATGAATTTGAAAATTTTTTTATCTGAAATTGCTTCAACAATTTTCAAAAAATATTCGAGATTCGATATTTGGTTTCTTAAAAATAATCATTTTATTCAGTTCTCAGCTTCAACCAAGCATTGGAAAGTGCTACTGTTAAGTATTACAGCTGTGCCGCTAAAATTGCTGAGCGAGCTAAAAGTACGTTTGAGAAATTTAGTTTTCGTCAATAATGATTAAAAGATAACATAGAATTCATCGAATTTATTTGCATATGAAGTTAATAACAAGTCGGACGTCTTTTGTATTGGTATATGTACACTAGACATTCGAAAATTCAGACATTAGAACAATGGAACGTTAGCAAAATTTCGTTTCTATTGATTCAAATGCTAAGCTTTATCTGAAATTATAATAAAAATTTATTAGTTTTACATGTTTTTCTACTGCATACTTCAAAGTAAAATGATAATTCTGTTCGATTTTAATTCATAATACATGACATATATTGACTTCAAAAAACTTTATAAATGGTCATTATCAGGAACTCTTTGTATTGTTAAATATTTTCTAATGTTTTGTCAAAAGTTTAGCAAGCTTATCTAAACATGATTCAATTACATTACTAGAATATTATTATATATCATTTTTCATTTTTGATAGATGTTGAAAGTAATTATACAATGTATTAAGGATTAACAAATCAAATTCAATATTTCATATTTTCTAAATGTTATAGCAAGATAATATCGAATTTAAACGCACTTTTCGTCTTTTGCTATTGGAAAATCACTTGAAAAAACAAGATGGTATTGCTCAGAGTTGATCACTTAGAAAAGCGACAACTCGGTTTCGTTTTTAATACAGTAATACATATGCTTTGAATTAATGATATCATTAAAGAAATGTTGGTAGTATTTAAGTATTCACTAATTTCTTTATACAAAGGCAACCCCTTTGTAGCGAACCCCGTTTGACCGAAGCACTAATTACAACCGAAGATGGCTCCAGGATCAGTTATAGTAAATCTACCCCGTTAAACCGAATTTACTAATGAAACCTCGGATAAACCGAATTTTTAAAATTTTTACTAATAGCACCGACCACTTCGGTATAACAGAGTTGCCTTTGTATCTTTAATCACAGCAGTGAATAAAACATTAATCCGGTACATTACGTCAAAACCATGAAAATTTATTAATTCATCTAGGCCTTCTTAATCAATGTAAAATGCAAGTTTTTAATTATCTAGACTAAAAGTTAAATTAGTAAATGTACTAGCAATTCTAACATTTAATCAGTATTTTATATTCAAATAATTAATGATTTATCTTTTTGAGTGTTATATTCTTTTAATCGACTGCGAACCAATATCAAGCCATATCAGATTTTAAACTTATTTTAAATAAAATATAGCCCTGGCCCATTTAATACCTACATGTGTATGTACATTTATACAACAATACGCATGACAAAGGTTATCGTTATGTAGAAATACATTTACATGTAGCGAACTAAATTTATAAATCGAGGTTATTGTAAATTAGACCATAAACGATAATTATCATAGTTTATAACTTCATTGTCTTTATTGACAAAAAGGAGTTGCTTGAAACTTGTATTATAAATATCAAATATTAGTTTACAACTTTGAATTGTTAGAATAAAGCAGCGAATTTGACGAAGTGTCAACGGCAGAAGTAATTTGTCGGTCGCGTTAAAAAGGCAAACGAAAATTCCAAGAAAACTTAAACAAGTATTCATTAAGAAGTAACAAACTATATTTTAATTAAATAATTTATGTACAGTTTGCTGTATATGTAGAAAATCAACTAAAAAGAAATTATGATATAAAGTTTGATCGAGAGCTCGTATGAACTTTATGAAATAGATCCTATTTCGAATGTAATACTTGTTTTGGAGTATGATAATAGTAATACTCTAAGAAATATCTTAGCAGACAATCGAAAACTTGTAGAGAAAAAAATTTTGATTAGTATTATTACTGCACAACTAGCTCAAATATTAGTATTTATACATGATTTCAGAATAATTTATCCAAATGAAAACATTGGCTTTTTTTAAAAATAAAAAACTGTGATTTACGTTTTACTTTATCAAATTTAGAATCAAACACATAATTTCGTATTTTTAAGTTGATGTACTTAGATAATTATCGTCTAAGATTTTTTTGGTCCTATCTAACCATCAACAAAACCGGGTACATGTATAATCACATAGGACGTCTAATAAATACGTTGAGTTATATAAATAACCGGATAATGAATTAGAAACTTAATTATCGGCTAATAATATTGAGCTATCTATTGTCGCCGTTGCAACCGTGATTAACGATTTATGAAGCCAAGCCGTGATCCATAGAAACCCCGTAATTCCAGTGTGACCTACGATCCCCCAAATCTTTGTGCGCCTAATATGGAAGTGATTAGAATAATTACTTCGCTTCGAAAATTCATACAAGATTCCTACCTTGTGGTAACAACATTAGCGTTGCCTCTCCTAACCGCCGAATTCTCCCCAAATATTCCTTATTAACGTCCCCAAGAACGTGAATATAACAAACAAAACGCAAACAAACCTATTGAACGATTACCTTTGATCCAAAGAAATCCTTGCGGAATTCTTATAACATCCATACTTTAATGTTGCACGTAGAATTCCTTTTTTTTATTAGTATCTACTCATAAAAATTGACATTTGATAACGATTAATTTTCATATTCACACTCGTATTAATGAAGCCACGCCTCTTTTGTGAACTTATCCATACTCTGTACGAAGTCTAGACTTATAGAATAGCAAGTAATTAGAACGCAACAAAAATGTATAAAAATGAATAGCTCTCACAAAATGGAGAGACAAGTCTTGTATGGCTTGAAGAAAAATAAAAAAATTATTTTTAAATCTTACCTAACATAGCTTCTCTTTTGTGCCTTAACAAAATCGATAGCTTTAATTCTCTTGTGCTTAACAATTGAAGGCTTTGCAGCTTTGGCCATACAAAGTTGATGAATTACGTATAATTCTTGATCCGTTTTATGCATTTTGGAAGTTCGAATTATTCTTTTGCTTACCATGGATAATAGAATTCTTTTTATAGTGGTTAATCATTTTGAAATAAACCTATTTCGAGGTTTAGGATAGTCATGATTCAAGAAGTTAGTTTAGTTATTTTAGTTAATTGAATTAAAGTTATAGTTTGTTAGTAATTTGATTAAAATGGATTAGATATTATTAGTTTATACTTTACCTTTGCTCCTTTATATTCTTTGCCCCTTCGATTGCACAACCTCCGTGTATGTTGGCGCAGGAGACCTTTAGAACCCTTAGTGATACCCCACTCTGTGTAAATCATTCAGTCTAACTCTCGTTTCATGTTGCGTTTGTAATTCTTTAGTCTAACTAACTTCTGAGTAGCGTGTAGCACTATGATTTGATTTGCAGAACAATCAAGCATAACATTTTAATTATCGATATAACTTTTTGTAAAAGTTCACATATTATGACTAATAGACGATCTAAATTTTTTTCTTATTGAATTAACTTGTAATTACATCTTTTTTTAAAGTTTACTTTTGTAACTTAATGCAATTATACTGCGAGTTTCCGTTTTGTGCTTCAAACTAAGAAATGAAGCTAGAATTTATTAACTTTAGCTACAGTATATCATGGCTGATATAAATATAGTGATAGGAATACCCGTAGAATTGATTATTCACATGACTTGATTACATTACATTGTACATTTATATGCTATAGTGGTGGACTAATGTTAGTAGGTAAAAATATTGGGACAATTCAATAAAAATTTATTAGTTGATTAATAATTTTCGTTCATTATTCTTATTAAATTGTGTCAAAATTTATAATACTCATGAGAACTATATAAGGAAAACGGAAAAGACTCCAAAAGAAAAATTCATAGTTAAAGTTCAAATTTAATCACAACGAATTACCCATCCAATGCAACGTAATCTTTTTTTTTACAACAAAGATTAATCTCAAATTATTTTGGTTTACAACGAACAGTCATGAAACTCTGGAATCTTTTTATCTGATTTTGCTGACACGCTTTTGATAAGCTTTTAAAATTTGGTTTATACATATAATCTTTAAAGAGAAATTTTTCATTAAATTAATAGTTAATACATGTATTTGTCTAAATACGTGTACACCGCAATAGTACATGTACATGTCCATGTATTCTGCAAAATACGGTATTCAGTAGATTTCATATCTGCTGGGTCGGTAAAACCAAAATCAGCAATGAAAGCAATATGCAATAATGCATGTAACATTTCGAAGTTATTCGAGTCATGTGTGTTTTGCTTGATAAGTACATTTCGCATGCACAGAAATGTTTTTCCATCAGCAAGAATTCTATACTAGGCATCACTTTCGCAAATATACATTGCTATTTTTTAACAAGTTATATGAATACAATGAAGTGTCTTCGTGTTTATTTTTCATTGGCAATGATGAAAAAGATTAAGGTTTATAAGCGATGGTATATGTATACAAATATGAAAAAAAATATATATCGATATGAGGAAATCATAAACGTACATTTAAAGTGATCGAATATTTATCTAGTAACCAAAGTAATCGCCAGTTAAATGACAATGAGATCCACTTTGACATTTAGCACACAATCTCTCTTTATGTACGGATCCATCTTCCGAATATTCGAGAGGCTCGTAACGCGTAATATAGCCCTCCATCTCGCTTTCACTATATCTTTTACATCTTTTACATTCTTGCGAACAAAAATCGCGGTTTGCTTCCAACTCTTTTCCTTCAATCTGATAAATATATTTTTCAAGTGAGATCCAGGTGTAAGCACTGCACCATGTTTTATCACAGTTTGAACATTTCCAATAACCGAATACTCTGTAAAAGTTCTTCCATACTAGATGAACAATGATCTCGAGGTCAGGCTTTTCCTAATTCGAAAGATTAATTAAAAACCAAAGAAATTACATCACGTAAACTCATTGATTTACTTACGTTCGTTGTTAGCGTAAACGGTAGATATAAACGAAAACTGGAGATCGTTTCAGAATCATGGCATTTTTTACAAGGTTCGTCAAAAAAAACTGTCATTTCTTCTGACGTTTTTTCAAGAAAATTTTCAAGTTCATTTGTAGTGTATCCTTTTTGCCATTCTATATATTTCGTTTTTTTTCCTTGTCGCCATTTTTTCCTTAGCCATTCTGTAAATGTCGGTTTTTTATCTGGCCATTCATCATCTGGCCATTCATTATCACACCATTCTTTATAACAACATTCCGAAGCCCAGCATACCCAATTACCATATATTTTGTTATATACATGTCCAAGTATATCGGTGGTCAATAAAGTTTTAATGATGATCTTCATCTATAGGGATATAATACGCATTTAAAAGTAATACTTTCTTGAATTTGAAAAATGTTGTAATAAACGACTCACAATCTGTATAAATTCATGCATCTTTCTTGCAATTCTCCTTCTCTCTCTCTCTCTTGTCACTCTCACTCTCAACTCTCTCATCTCTTCCTCTTCCTTCTCTCTCTCTTCCTTATCTCTCTTTATCATCTCTTTCATCTCTCTCTCTCCCAACTCAATCATCTCGCTAATCTCTCTCTCATCTCTCTCTTGATCTTTTTCGAAAATTTGCTCCGAAAATGTATTTAATGCATTCTATTAAAAATCAAATTTTAAAGGTTAGAGCAGGCAAGCCTTGTTAAAATTCAGTATTATAGCGAAGATAATATATTTGGTATGTTTGAGGAACTCTATAAATTAATTTAGATTGCCTCTGAGAATGCCAGAGAAAAATTTATTATAGGAATAGAAGGATGTCGTTATCTAATTTAAGACAATTTATCAATTTTTTGATAAGAGATCAAAAGAACTGCCAAATAAATTACCTTTTTCTTTGCATCATTTTCATTAGATTCATTTTGTTGATTGTCTAGATGTTGATAAAAGAAAGAGATTCGCTTCTAATAATCAAAGAAAGATAACCTTTGTTAATATATATATACCAATTTCTCATTATTTTGAATTTTAAATTATTTATACAATCATAAATGGCTTTTTCTCCTCGTGTATTTTACAATTATCAAATGTGCATGGTTCATTTTACCACAAAAAAACAAAAAATTGAATATATGCCTCATTTTCATTTTTGTTTGACGCTGAGGAATCGTTCGGTTTCATTGTCAGCGACAATAATAGGAAGAAAAAATATCGTTATAAATTTGGGATACAGTAACGTGATTGAGGGAAGTTTTGATATTAAATTATCAAATTACTTTTGATAAATTTTCCATATGCATGTATGTTAGTGGCGGATTATACCAATTTTTATATTAAACAAGTTTGTGCCAATATGCGGGTATTCTGATGTAGGTGATTACAAGATGACTTTTCCAATCATAATAACACACACCCCATTAATTCCCAGTTTTTTTGGATGAATACATTATGGTAATTTGCAATATTCTACCAATGCCCACTACATTTTTCATCGTGATTCTAGTATAATGAATTTCCCGAATGTACATGGTATAAAGACATGTGCCCCGATTTACGTGTGCAACCATAAACATCACTGTTATACTATACATGTAATTTCGTTAGCTGTCACGCAGATCAGGGGTAAATTTTAATCGATATGATGGTGGGCCTTCTTTCAATCACTGATCGACGATTCAGCAATGAGAATAAATCTCGTCTACAAAAATAGAACTTCGTTTCATAATATATAGCACCAGTTAAACCCGTTTTTTGTTTACCATTGGGAAGCAGTCAGTGGTTGCCAAGATATTTAGTTGGTGAGTATAGATATCATTTATCAATTGAATTAAAGATTTAACAATTTCATTCGTATCAATTTATGAGCACAACATCATTTATAAACCCATAGACTGCCATTCAAAGTTTCAGATAGTAGTCCGAGATATCTGAAATTAATTTCGTCCAATTTGATCGTGAAAACTTTCCGAACCAATTCGTTAGTATAAAAATCTGTTTAAATTGTCTTTTAAGTTTATAAGGAAATTATTATTATTAATTTTTTTAGATATCATTATATCAGGAGGAAGTATCAGGTTAGGTTAAACATCATGAGATGGTTTATTACTATTTTTACTAAACCAGAGCAAAAAATATTTATTTATTATTAGTATAATTATAATTAAAATTAAAATTAAATTAAAATTAAGATTAAATTAAGATTAAAATCATAATTATAATTACAATAATAAGAAATTTCTTTAAATAAAAATAAAATTTATTAAATAAAATCACTTGTTAATTTATTTGAGAGTTGTTTAATACTTCAAAGTCTAGGTACATAATCGCCAAAATAATAGTAATTAATAAAAATAAGTAAAATTATTAATTTATTTAAGAGGTCGTTAAAATATTTTTAATACTTACAAGTCGAGGTACATAAATCACCAAACTAATAAGTATAATTATTATTATTAGTAGAATTAGGAAAAAAGGGATTGTTGTAAGTCCGGAGCAAATTATTTTATATTAATCAGGCAATATGTAATATATATATGTGGTCACATGGGTGGACAATTTCTCTAGTACATGTATGTTCGATCCCATGACTTATATATGTAAATGGTCACGTGGATGGACAGACGGACAAATTTCAGTATGCCTGAAAATGTAAGTCTTTCGCTATGGTCCGGAAAACTAATTTTAAATTATAAATTAATTTATTAAAATTTCTTACACCTATGGAAGTATATAGTCAAATATTGATTATCTTCGTAATCACCAACACAAGCATTCGTTGATTCTCCTTATAAGTGGTAACCTGTTCAAAAAAGTTCACGCTTTCTGTTAATACGTCCACCAAATAAATTAGAAGCAGATATAAAAAAACTTAACAAACACGAAGAACCTATAGCATTTCGGAAACTTTAATGCATAAGCGAGAGTCTCTTTCTTTGTGAAGCTCTTCTTTAATAATAAAACTTTGTTTAACATAGTAGAGAAGCTTGCAAATTGAATAATTAAAAATGGGAAGCATAACTTTTACTATGAATAATGTTATATGAACTTCAATATCTGTTGGGATAGATTAGGTATTTCTTAACTTGATTAATAATACCAATGTATATGTAATAACAAATCATGACTACTATAACTGCAATAATATAATTTACGATATAATATTAAGATTTATAAGTCCATTATTTCCTCCATAATTTTGTGATACAAATATTCCCATTATTTTGAATTAATATCCAATACCGTTTTGTAAGTTATTTTTATACTCTTTATTAATTTTGTTTATTAGGTCTTTCAATATTTAATTAATTCTTAAGAAACATAGTGTTTAGCATTGCTTATCAATATTTCTTGATATTCATGATCTTGTTCTTTCTAATACCTCTTTATTGTTATCATTTATATTATTCTTGATCTTAATGTCCAGGTACGTTAGTTTTAGCATAGAGTTAACCGTTTATTAGATATAGATAGCATAGATATAGAATTAGTATGGATCTATTTGTATAAAAAGGCAAGATGTTAGCCTTTGAATAATATTCTCTAATGAAATAAATAAAAAGAAGAATTCTTATCTATAATAATTCTATTAATTGTGAATATACGTTTTTCTTTCTTTATTTAATTATCATCAAATCTTCTGTACAAGTAGTTATAAATGATTTATCTTCTGAATTTGATTGTTATTTGTTAGCAGAAATTAAGTCCAACCTTAGATTCGATATAATTTTTGGTTAACTGAAACTATTTGAGTTATTGCTTCTCAGATCACATTAATAAAGTGCATTATTTATTGCTGGTTATCAGAATCCATTTTCACTAATTTTAACTATTTATAAAAAGGTTAAGATGTGTATAAGTTATCACAGGAGATTTTCAAACTTTAAAGAAATTCTTTAATAGTAAGTAATTCAGTCTTACTTTCATGCTTACTTGTTGCACTCACTATTAGTTTTGCTTAGTCACAAGTTGTACTTAAAACTATTGTGTTCTTTTTGTGGAGATAAATTCAGCTCACATAAATTTCTTCAATTTGTCTGTATCAAACAATCGATACTATTAAGTATTAGTATTGATAAATAAATATTACTCTTTTATTGAAGATTACAGTATTACTAATAGCAATCATATTCATTATTTAATAATTCTTATTATTATTGCCCCTACTAGTTTCACCTGAAAAAGAATTCACCATGGCTTTCTTTTAGTATTGGAATTAGTAATAAAAATTATCAGATTGAACTTTATATTAGTGTTACATTTTATTTGAAGAAATTATTAATATAAAATTCAGTAATATATTAATCTTGCTTTGACAATGGATTATACAACTAAAACTTTATTAAGTTTGGATCAATCTGTGGCCCTGACCAAATCTGACACTTCGTTCAATCCAAAAAAAAGATTCAGTTTCAATTCATTCCAGATTTGCATCACAACATGAATCTCTTGATTTCATTTTATATTGTCAGTCTTGTGTGTTAAAACATGCGATTATAAGAAGGAGTTGAAGTTAAACAGATTTATTAATAAATTAAGTAAAAAAAGATTTTCTTGTGACAATTCATAAGAAATTACAAAGATAATCCAGGATTTACAAATGAAAAAAAAGCATTTTTTATTTATCAAGAAAACATATTTAAACAAAAATAACAAAGCTCTTTAACTTAGGTCCTAATAACTTTTCATATAATGAAGATTAAACTCCGTTCCAGTCTTAATAAATCACATTGCTTTAGTAAAATTACGTTATAGTAATATTAATACGTTAAAATAATTTTTGAAATATTAATTATTTAATAATACATATAAATATTATATGAGCATTTGAAATCAATATTGAATTTCTTATAGAGTTGAAAAGAGAAAAGGAAAAAATAACTGTAATGTTAATTAATGAATTATATTTGAATAAAATATCAATAAATAAGAATTTTGCTTCAAATTATGTGAATTTCATTATAAATATTTAAGTTTATGATAAATTCTAATAATATTTATTCTTGTAAATCTTCTAGCTAAACCCTGCATTTTTAGTTAATTTAGGAGTAATACTTATGAATTTATTGGGAGTATATTAATGACGGAATATGCTAGTTTTCCTAAATTTTTTCCGAAGGCTTTCTTCGAATTTGTTCTTAAAAAAAGTAAATCATTGCGAACAAATTCCTACCCATTTGATCAAAATTCTATCAGGTTACAAGTTCTATTCGCTAATGAAGATTCTGCTTTTCAGGAAATGGCATCGATAATTTTTACTGACTATTTTCAGTGTGTTGAAATATACTGAAAATTCTAAATCTAGGCCATTCATTGTAAAATATAAACATAGTGAGTAGTATTATAATTCAATTTATCATAAAATGAATAAAAAATTATTTCGGCATCACTTGAAATACTTCATATTCCACTATGTCAAATGTTTTGTACCAACCGAGTTCAACAGATCATGCTCATAGGAGCTTTTATGACAGTAATTCATAGAATTATATCAATATAGAATTAAACCACAACCATCACCAAAAACAGGTCCATAAATTTTATGTCATCCCACGCTACGTCCTTTTAGTTGTTTACTTAGTACTCCATTTGTAGCATAAATGTCAAAAGTATCAAATTTATATAAAAGGCTATTTAAATCTGAGTAGTCTCCGTTAAGTGAATATCATTCAAACGGATTATAACCACCAATAATCTATCTTTTAAGCGAATAGCAACAATAGTTGAACCTTTATTATCGTATAAGCATGAAAATAGGTATTCTTAAATCCATCACGAATACCACATAATAGCAGTTTCAATTCGCTTGATTAGTTTTTCTGAGTACCATCTATTTCTTTAATCCGATCAATTATTTTATGGGGCTGATCCGGTGAAAGAATCGATGAGTCATTATAAAGTTTTCCTGGAAAATGTCATACCTTGTTATAAAAATCAGCCGAATTGTGTAAAAGAAACGAATCAATATCAAACAATTTTCGAGCTTAGATTTGAGTTTCTTAAATTCGTCATGTGTCTATTTTTCTACTGGAATTGTCGGATCAATTTCATGAACATCTGCAGCCTGAAAGATTCCCATTCAAGTACCTCTTCCCAAATTTCAATTTCTTTTATATCTAGATCATCACGTTTGAGCAAACAAACTAAAACGAATTCTTGCATCTTAGTAAACTCAGTTGAACGAAAAATAAAAACTGGTTTTCTACATGTAAAGTCTGCAAAATTTCTGAAGCTTGGTAAAGAATTATGCTCGAATGCAATTTGACTGATAAAGTTGAAACACTCTCTCATCAAAGATATTTGAGAAGATTAATTTGGATATTATATTCAATTAAATCCTAAAGAATCAACTCATCTGTTGCAACCAATAAATCCAAAAGTGTTGAAACTCCATAATCTTGTAAATTGATTTTTCCGCTGTAAATATATCTATTAAAAAGTTAATCAGACAATTTTTATTAATTACATTCAACAATATCATATTATTCTTTATCATGAAATTACCTTAACAATATTTCAAAACTCGCGGTTCGATATTTGATTTATTAAGATAGTTATCTTATTCGGTTCTTGTTTCAAAAATCGCGGTAGCAAAATATTGCGATTGCGCAACTAAAATTGCTAAATGAGCTGAAAAAGTACATTGAGAATTCTGATTTTCATCGAAATATCATAACAGTTCGAATTTTCATAGAATTATCGAATCTATTTGAATGTAAAATTAATAACAAATCGGGTGTCATTTTTTATTTGTCTAATCAATAGCGATAATGATAACGATAATTTTTTTTAAAGCGATTTTTCCTGAATGTGTAAAAGATCAGTGTCAGGATTAGTGCAAAATTTTTCTTATATATTTTTAACACCTGATTGAAAACGTTCCATTTAGGGATGGGTCGGTTCGGTTCCAGTTAAACCGTACTACATAAATTACATAGAGCTGGAACCGGTCCCGTTCTATATAAAACCGTACTATCCCTAGTTCCAGTTGCCACGCAGCAAAAATCCCATGATTACGTAAAATTCTGGAACGATGCTTAATCTTGTTCATCCTAATTAGGAATAATAATGATAATTATTCCTATTGCGGAATTCATATACATGTACATGTATATGTACATGAACATTGCAATATCAACATTAACACTACCTTCCCAATATATGTACCGTAAAGTCCCGAAAATAAGCAACTCCTTACGTCATCAATTTGTGACTGAATTTTTAGGGGTTGCTTATTTTCGGATGCTTTCCAAATGCTTAATTCCTAATGCTCCGAATACCAAATTTATTGCCAGTTTACAAGTAGACAAGATAGTTGATGAAAATGATATGTCAGCTGAAGAATTAAAATTAGAAAATAAATAAAATATATAATAAATTTTGGAAAAATTGATTATTAAAAAATGG
>CAJVPS010000866.1:0-19178 GCA_910591765.1 Ambispora leptoticha | reverse complement strand
CCACCAAAATTAAAAATAGTTTTCCACTACACTATTCTACTATGTACATGAATATCATAATACAAAATAATAAAAATATAGATCCCAAATAAAATATAGTATCAAAAATAGAAATGTGATAATAAATATAGTAATAAATGACAAGGATAATTATAAAATAAATAAAACTATAATAAAATGTAATATTTCATAACTAGAGAAAAATTAAGGAATTAAGGAATTTTATGTCACTACGGTAATAGTACTTTATTTATTATTAAATTAAAATTAGATCATTCTTTATTTAATATAAAAAATTATAAAGATTAATAATGATTTTTATTAAAACTAATTCTTAATTTTATATTGATTTATTAATCTTTTTATATCAGATTATATTATATTTTTTTAAATATATACTAGATAAATATAATATTTATTAAGAATAAATAATAATTTTTATTAAATTATAAATATCAAGCAAGTTACAAGAAAAATATATTATAATTAATAATAATATAATAATCTCTTATTAAGTATAAAAATAAAAATTATTACTATTTAAAAGATTATAAACTCTTAATAATCAAGAAAAAAAAGTCAAAAAAGATATTCTGAATTATTTCATGATATTAATAAAAAAAATTTATATCAAAAACTTATCTAAAAATTCTCTAAAAATAATCTCATAATATAATTTATTCATTGATTTAATGTTTCAAAAAAATAATACTTGAAGTTATAAAATAGAATTAAATAAAGAAAACTAATAATTATTATATTCTTGCAATTTCATAAAAAGATTTGCAAGTCATTAAAGAATAATATTCAAATGTAAAAGCTTTCAAGAATCATGAAAAAGCTCAAGACTACTCTGAAAAAAGCATGATCAAAATGCAATGCGTTGGTTTGAAAAGATTATAGACTTAATGCCTTGAGAAATCAAAACAATATTAAAGTCATATGAAGAGCTAATAATGTATTAGCTAGTAATAAAGAATATTTATATATATATAAGACAGAAATAAAATAAATTGGATATGTATCCGAAATTTAATCTTTAAAAAAAAATCGGGCATTACTTTTGTGATGACTGTATCTCTCTAGAAGAAATTAATTCAAATTACTTATGTTTTTGCAAACAAAAAAAATGAAGCTATCCTATCTTTCTTCCTGGTGATAATTTTTTCTTGCTAATTGTGGGTGACTTTAATCTTCACAAGCTAAAAAAGGGTTGAGAAGAGATATTTATATAGAATTATTATTATCTGTGCAAACCTTTTTGGCAATTACTTCGAGAGACCACTTATCGCACAAGGACTTCATCTGATCTTTGTAATCTTCGTGAACTTTCTATGATTGAATTTGCTTGCCGTACTTAGTAGTTCGAGACTTCAGCAACGAGAATATTTCCTAAGCATAAGCTATAATAAAGATTACGGAAGTTTCATCAGAAGGAATGTATTAATAAAACAATATGTCACTAAATAGAATAGATATTAGAAAGTTACATGTTTCATTGATCCAAAACCTCAATAACCAATAGACGAGACGCGAAGGTAGGATACTGATACTCCTGCAACAGTTAGGAAACTGATCAAGAGCTCTCTTTTCGCTAATTAAATTGAAACGATTTTACCTCTTTTTTACAGCATTGTATAACGTTGGACTTAGTTCTTCCACAGTTCCCAAAAATCTTGTAACCCATGCACTATCAATTCCGTTGTAGTCATTTGAGAATGGTGGCAAGATATCACGGTTTAGTTTTAAAAAATCTACATATGACCAGTTTTCAGAACTAATTCCCGCGAGATACGCTATGAGAACT
This sequence comes from Ambispora leptoticha, assembly GCA_910591765.1. Lineage (NCBI taxonomy): Eukaryota > Fungi > Glomeromycota > Glomeromycetes > Archaeosporales > Ambisporaceae > Ambispora > Ambispora leptoticha. Next base: position 17,371 of record CAJVPS010000866.1, on the reverse strand, counting down.
ATCCAAAGAAATAGGCATATAGTGTTCAGAAAGAAAAATGTTGTCGCTATCTTTGTATATGTATTCTATATCGAAGATAGATAAATTATTTTATACGTTGGAGTCACCTTTGACCAATTACAGTCATTATCACGTTCTAGTCTACATCATTGAAACATTGGTCGCACATTTCTTACGCGCGTCTCTCTTTTTTAAGTGAAAAGCGCGTTTTTTAGGAATAAATTTTTGCTAATAAAAAAACATGTCAAAAGCTATAGAAATGGAAATTGACCCGAGGACCAACAATAATAACTATGTTGAACTTGAGCCAATGGACATTACATTTTGCGAGACAACCACATCGCGTTCTTCCGAAGACGACGCGTTTGAAACGGAAATTCCAATTGCGTCAACTTCTAGAGTCGCCACGACGCGTTCTTCTACTCGGTTGAAGCGAAAAGTGGACAACTATTCATATTCTGTAGTCTCGTCACGTTCCAAAGCAAAGAAACCAAAAGGTATTTTATTACAGATAATTTATTAATTTGTTGTGAAATGTGAGCAATGCGTTTAACTTGTTTTTCTTGCTCATTAATTACATTCGTTTCTCTTTAAAAATTAGCTGCTAAGAAGAAAACGAAACGATACGAAATAGATCCAAAGGAAGTCCCTGAAACATCTGAATTCGAGTTAATCGGTGAAGATTTAGTTGGGAATGATGAAATACCCGAGAACTTTGAAGACCCATTAATGAGCGACGTTAAACCAGAAAGAGATGAATCATTACCCTGCCGTTACCTCGACGACTTTATCTTTTATGATGTACGGAATGACAATAAAATAATCAATTTAGATGCATATGACAATTTAGAATGTGAACTTCGCGCATCTGGCTTGGTAAGACCGATGTATTCTGATGAAGACATTTATGATGAAGATGACGATGACGACGATGAGGGTGATAGTTCTAAACAAGATATGGATAAAATTCGCGTTAGTTTGAGTACAATTTTTTATTATCAGATTGAGTACAGTCAATCTGGTCAAAGGTATAACATTATGTCAAAATTTATTTTTTTGAGATTAGGCATAATATTCATAATTTGTATGTACTTTTATATAGCGAGATATGGCTCCGTACAGAATTCTCTTGGTACAAATTAGTGAATCCTTCAGATGCCTACAAATCTTGCTTTACTCCCTTGTTTAAAAAAATTCGACTTGCAAATCTTATTATTCAAGCGATGGCGGCAAGTCCTGATATTACTTATGGAGCATTTCTAGATTCATTAAAATCGCCACCTTCAAGCAGCTCGAATGACAACAATGAATTTGAGTTGAGTATAACCTTTAATGAGAATGACATCACCTCAGAAATATCCTATATTTGTGAAGAAATTAACGCGTGGATGGGAGAGCTTGAAACGCAAGAAGAAGAAAACTGGAAAATATTTGACTGCCCACTATTCATAACTTTGCAAAAAATATTAGATAAGAAACCAGGTTCGAAAAGATCAAAACACAGTACTGCAGATACCGATATGCGAAGAACAAAACGAAATGTCAGCTTAAAGAACTCGAATACAGCTGTACTTCGACATACGAATCCAACATGCGTCACTCCATTTATACGAGATCTTACAAAAGGATTATTTGTTCGCAAACTTGTAACTGCCCCGCAAATAAATGGAGTAACCGACAATAAGCTGGAAGATATTTCGGATAATGATCACTTAATTAACATTGAAAAAGAAACTACCGACAAGATTGATTGGATCGAAAAAATCGGGGCTGAACATGGGCTTACCTACTACAGCTCCGTTAGAATCGACGATGAGATAATAAGTGTAGGCGATATTGTATACGTTCGTAATGACGAATCGAACGAACCATGGTTCGCCAAAGTGATTTATATGTTTAATGATCCAGAAGAAGGCAAAATGTTTCATTCGCGTTTCTTTAGTCGTGGAAGAGAAACAATTTTAAAAGAATTGGCTGGTGCTCATGAACTTTTTTTATTGGATCAATGCGCTGATAATCCGTTGGCGTCCATTATGAAAAAAGCAAATGTAAAACGGGTCGATACTTCGGAAACTTTATCAAAGGAAGAGAGAGATAATCTGAATGAGAAAAATGAAAGTAATGACAGTTATTATTATCGGTAAGTTTGATAAGAATAAGAGTGATTATTTACTAATCTAAATATTAAAGATATCCTTTTATACTAGATTTTGGTATGACGAAGAAAGGCCTGCTTTTATTGATGCAAGATTGAAAGAACCTGCAAACGACATCAAAAATCTGCTCGATTATTGTTACGCCTGTGAGCATCACTGGGCAAAAAAATTGAATAAAAAGGCAAGGTGGATTTCTCCTGAGGACACCGCAAATGGTATTGTATATAAAGGTGTAGAATATCATTTACACGATTTCGTTTATTTGATTCCCGATGTGTCACATCAGGCATCTCCATATGAGATAGCCCAAATCGTCGAAATATTTGACAACGATGCAACGCCTTCGGGTATATTGAATTACTTTAAAAAAAAGAAAATAATTAAACGACCTGAAAACGACGATGAGAATGATGCAGATGATCAAACTGCAAATATCAAATTGACTGTGCGTCATCTTGTGCGTTATGATGATCTTCTTGAGTCAAAATATTCAAAGAAAAGTCTGACCAATGAAACAAATTCGACAGAAAGTTCAACAAATGCAGAGATATACGAGAAGAAAGAGATTAAAGATACGAGAAAATTAGTATTCACATCAGAAAAGACATTGATATCTGTCGATAAACTTGAAGGTGTATGTTGGGTGGAACACTCTGACACTATCTATGATTTTGATGCTTACAAGGACGAAAGGGATACATTCTACGTTAAGGATCAAATGAACAAACCTGGTCGTAAACATCTAGATTTACAAGAAATCGATAAAACCGAGATTCATCTCTGCCAAATATGTCTTGAAAAAAGACAGAATCATAAAACGGAACTAGTTGAATTTATGCAATTTATCCAGAATGGGCATACCTTGCGTGCTATGGATATATTTTCTGGTTGCGGAGGCATAACGGTGGGAATGGAAAAAACTGGCGTAGTTGATACGCGTTGGGCAATTGAATTTGCACCGAGTGCAGCATTAACTTTCAAGTAAGTAAATTGATATTTTGAGCTTCAATATTAAAAATCTCAATTAATGCTTTCTTAAATAGAAAAAATCATCCACAAGCCACCACATACAATCAATGTGCGAATTTGTTGTTAGAGAGAGCAATAGCTCAACATAATCAAGAGGAATTAGGTGAGCTTGAGGATTTTCAGGGTAAACTAGTAGAAGCCATGCCTGCTAAAGGCGAAGTTCAATTCATTTACTGTGGGCCTCCATGGTGAGTAAAATTACTCTATATGTATACATGTATACACAGTATAATCCATTCGTTCTAAATGCTTCCTTCTTTTTCTCTTAGTCAAGGGTTCAGTGGAGTGAATCGATATAAGAAAGCGGATGATATCAAAAATTCGTTAGTGGCAACGGCACTCAGTTATGTCGACTTCTATAGGCCAGAATATTTCTTGCTTGAGAATGTGCGGGGTATGATAGCTTTTAGATTGGGCGGCGAACAAGATGGAAAAACGAAAATAAAAGGAGGGATATCAATGGGAGTAGTGAAATTCATTTTAAGAGCTTTGACCGCCATGGGGTAATATATTGCTAAAGAACTTCGCACTGTATAATCTACTCTTTTTTTACATGTTCATATTTTTATTTGTAGATATCAAGCTAGATTTAGCGTTCAACAAGCGGGCAATCATGAAGTTCCACAAAGTCGACGACGACTGTTCATTTGGGGAACAAAAATCGGTCACAATCTCCCAGACTTTCCACAGCCCTCAACTTGCTTCGCTCAACGAGGATCAATTTCGATTCCGCTACCGGATGGTGGTAGTTTTCATTATAATCTACGCACAAATGGATTTGCGCCGCATCGTGGTATCACTGTTGGTGAAGCAATCAACGATCTTCCAGAATTTGAATACGTTAATCCACATGAAGTATATCCTGCAACTGAAGAAGAAAAGAACGAGAAACCAAAGTGGAAACAACTTAGAGTTCCAAAAGTTGGCTGCGTTGGCGAGGCAGAACGTGAATATGAATCAGAGCCATTGTCAGAGTTTCAGAGACAGTGTCGTAAGAAAGCTAAAAAATTATATAATCATGTGACCAGAACTTTTCTATCTCTTAATGTTGAGCGCATTTATAGAGTTCCCTTAATACCCGGTGCCGACCATCATGGTAATTTATTCATTGGATTTTGTTTAAACTTGTAGAATAAAAAAGCTGATTATTTTTATTTTTTTAAAATTATTACAGATTTGCCAGAGAGACTAAAACCATGGTGTTTGAGTGATCCGAATTCAGCCGCAAGTCGACACAATGGTTGGAAGGGCTTATTCGGAAGACTTGACTTTAATGGTCACTTTTCTACAGCATTAACTGACGTAAATCCTATGGGAAAAACTGGAGTAAGTTATACATTTAACATAACCTAGTGTTCTTTTTACATCATTCAAAATGTATTAATTTATTGTTTAAAGACGGTATTACATCCAAATCAACGGCGCATACTCACTGTGCGTGAATGTGCACGTGCTCAAGGATTTCCGGATGATTTCATATTTTACAGCGATCGTGGTGATATGAAAGACCTTCATCGTCAAATTGGAAACGCGGTACCACCTCCGTTGGCGTTCGCTTTAGGGGAATTTTTGGTCAAGGCATTATTCGAAAAATATAAGCAGGAAAGGGTGAATATAAAAAATAAAGGCAAACAAAAGAATTATTAATGATATTATATTAAATTTAGTGGTTTAACTTTTTTTGATATTGATAGATTTTAATGATGATTCTTTTTTATTTACATGTAATAATATATGATGTAACTTTGAGCAATGGATCTTTTAATTTAACAATATTAATTAAGAATTCGATTTTGCTAATTATAATGACACTTAGGAGACCGAATAACCAAAAATCAAATAATCAACATTATTTTATCGCATTTTTAGATTTTAGAACCAAACTTTTATAGTGTAGTAAATAGGTTTCATGAACGGTATGGTGCAGATCACTTATAGCCGTCAAAATTTTAGTCAATTTTGAGATCTTATAACTTTATACATAATGATAAAATAACAATTTAACACCATATTTATAATAGAATGGCCATTTGAGTTTCATATTTATGATTTATTAAAATTATTTTGTGTTATAAGGTTTTAAAAGTTAGGAGTTTTATTAATAAAATTAAAATTTCGGACTCATCTCCCGTGAAATTCCGATAGGTGATCATGTGACCACATTATGATAATTCCGGACTTTCCCGATAAGCATATATACATGTGTCAATGATCATTATGAATTTATTTTTTTTTCAACTAATATCATATTCTAGCAAAGCTAAATGTGTTGTTCAGCAACATGGATAAAATAAAAGAGAAAGATTTGTAATCTCTGAAATAATAAAGAGATCATTAGTTAATAAAACTAGTGATAATGCAAGAAATTTTTTTAGTAGAAAAATTAATAATATAAGCGAGAATGTGGAAGAGTTTTTGAAAGATGAGATGAAGTTAGATATTGTTAAGAAATTGAATAGTGATAATAATACTATAGAAAATGAATGAAATAATAAAGAAGATAATAACTGAGAATTAAAAAATAATATTGAGAAATATATATATTACAAGTTAGTTAATCAGATTTGAATTATAGTAATATCTTTATAAATATATCCTCTATAAGTATATACTCTCTTTATATGTATATTATAGTCTGGTTCTAAGCTTAAAACTTAGAGCTAAGTATATACTTTCTATATTTTGTATATATAAGTAATTTTAAATTCTATATATATTAAAATATCTTTTATAAATATATATATGTAATAATTTTATAATAATAATCAATTAGAAATTACTATTTATAAGTATCTCTATAATATTTGATAAAAATATAATTATTATAAATATAATAACATATATTATTAATCTATTATAATATTAAAAATTAAATTAAATTAGTATTAATCTGAAAAATATATTATGTATATAATATATAAATTTATATCTTGTATTTATCATATTATTATATTATTATGATTTTAAGATTATACATATATAATTATTTTAAAATAATAATAATAATTATGTTCATGATAATTATTTACTTTTATAGTTTCAAGAAATTATATAACTAATTATCTTCTCAATAAGATAATATATACATATTTTATTTCTAACTAAAATTAATTATCTTCTCAATAAGATAATTTATGTAAATTTATTTCTAATCAAAATGCTTTCTTAATAGAGCCAAAAGAAATTAAGATAAGATATAAGATAAAATATCTATATTTTTATTAAAGAAAAATACTAATTAACTACTTCTAATTCAGTAGCTAATTACTTTTATCAAACTTAATTATCTTTTTTGATTACTTCTTGATTTTTTATATATAATATTTTCTTGTTATACTAATTACAAATCATTTTTAACATGATATTTCACTTAATTTACTCAAGAACAAGTAAAATTAAAAAGAATAATCACAAGAAATATTAAATATATGATAATAGAGAATTTAAAATTAGCAAAATATTAAGTTATTTAAAGCTAAAGCAAGAAAAGAAAGAAAATTAATAATAATTAATTAGAAAATTATTAATTTAATAAAATTATAAATTAGATATGATATATATAGTTAAATTAATAAAAGAATAAGGCTAAATATGAATAATAATATAAACTAAAAATAGAATTAATTATAAATAAGATTAATTAATATAAATTACTTATTTATTTAATTTAGTAGTGATTGGTAATTACTATGTTATATATTATAACTATGTCATATATTATATTACATCTACTACATTACATGAATAAATAATTGATTATAATATAATTAAGATTAATTATATCTTATAAAAATATCTTTCAAAAGAATTACTCTTACTAAAATACAAAAGCAAACTCTTTATACTTATGCTTATAATAATAAAGAAACTTGAACTCAATATATCAGTTAGATTAAAAAATAATAAGAACTTAAAGTTAATAAAAGTATTATTTCTTATATTCTAAAAATAAAAAATAATTACTTAATTCAAAATTAATTAAATCAGATACAAAGTGATATAAATCAGTTTTCTATCCAGAACTTGAGTTTGTTCTTAAGAAATTTATTCTAAACTACTAATATCAAATAATATTAAATAATATAATACTTATTAAAAAGATTAAAATACTTATTAATAAATTAAAAGTTTCTCAAGATATATTACAATTTTCTTTCAGATAGCTTTAAAAATTTAAAAATTGTAATGATATTTATCAATAAAAACTTAAAGAAGAGACTATATTTGCAGATGAAATTATTATTATTAATACTTTATTCTTATTAAGAGAATATTATTTTAATTATTTACTTAAAAAAATTTATAATATAAATGAAAACTATATTTTTTTATAAGTAAAATCTTAAGTAATATAGTTTTGTTAGTTCAATTCTATAAAAAAGAAAATTTAATTATTAATCTTTATATTTTATTTTATAAATTAGAATCTGATTAAACTTTAATTACTAAATATCTTATTAGTTATAAAATAAATAAAGAACATCTTTTAATTATATTATATGTAAATATCAATAACTCTCACAAATTAAACTCTTTTATAATTGAAAAATATCAAAAATCATGCTATTTTAAAAATATAAAAATTTATAATATATCTATAACATATCATAATAATATCAAAACTTGAATAATTATATTACTTTTTTAAGAATAAATTCAGAAATTTGATCATTAAGTTGATCTAAAATATCAAGGTTAATATGTATTACTTCTTCTTAATAACTATTTCAGTCACAAATTAATAAGTTTTATTTTATAATATACTGATATTTATTTTTTATCTCCAAATATTACATCAAAAATTCAACTATTAGATGTTAGAATAATTATAATCTTTAAAAAACATTATTATTATTTTCATATATGATAAAATATTTATATTAAATTTAATATATATTATAAGTTTTCAAATCTAACTGCTTTTATTTTAAAAGCTTGATATTATAATATATAGAAACAGATAAATATATAGAAAACTTATACATAAATATCTTACAAGCAATTTATTTTATCATTCAAGCCTAAAATAAAGTTAATATTAATATTATTCATAATTACTGATATTATACAAAGATTCTTCCTGTTGAATTGTAAAATACTTTAGAAAATATATATCAATCTAAAAACTCGGTTCTTAATAATCTTGTGAATGCACTTCAAGCTCTCAATCTCCTAAATTCAATGTAAGTAAAAAAATTTTTTAACTTTTCTAAAGAGAATATTATTTACAAAATTTCTAAAGATGATTAAATTATTGAAGAACTCATATCTCTTCAGAAATACTAATGATGAAAGCAGATTTAGAAGAAATAGATGATAATTATAAAAATTCTGTTATTAGTGCTAGCTCTATGATTACTAGCTTGGAAACTGTATATATATTTCTTTTTTAACAGAACAATGCAAAGGAATATATAAAACTAATAGAAAAGATTGAAAAATTTGTTAGTCAAAAAAACAAGCTTATTGTGGCAAATCAACATTGATGTATATTTTAGTTAATAAAATCTAAATTTATATGATAATCTCGATCTTAATTCTGGTCACTATATTTATTTAACAATATTTATTTTTTTATTGGCTGTTCTTCAAGTGCACATCCTCGCTAAGTGCACGAACATGCCTGATCCCGAGAGCGTGCACTTATAGAGGTGTTACTGTATATAGCATGTTATACGCGACAATCACAGGTCATACAATTGCATCATACATGCGGATTAACATTTCCCGAAATATGATATAACTTTTTTTGTGTATATAAAATGTTTAAAAGATTAAGAACAGATGCGACTCATTTATCACCCCGAAGCAATTAGTGATATAATTACTTATATGGATACAGCAAATGCATTACCGATTCTAGCTAAAAAATTTAATGCATCATATAAACGAATTCGTGAAATATGGAAATTCACTATTGCAATAAATAACTAACAACGCAGAGTGGATACAAAGTACCTTAACTTTATTTTTGCATAACTGTGAACTCGAGTTCACAGGCGCAGTACACACGTGATAATAAAACACTTGATTAGAACGAATTATCTTGGCTATTACATATCCAATATTTTCCCAACTCAACTTCGATGCTGAAAATGTTTTAATTCTGGCTATTATTAAAAATACTATTAAAAGAGTGCAGATAATATAACACGGTCACATGTGGCATAAAATATATAAAATTACTGATATTGTTAGTTTTTCGAGCTACATGGTATCCACCACTTTTAGACTACTAATATATGAGAGCCTTGAAGGTCTCTTTGTGTCCTTGATTCTTCAAACCCTTCCATGATTTCTCGAGCTAGCATCTAAATTACAGTTAATTTGTTAATACAAGTTATTTGTTAAAAATGCTGATCTAATCACAATATACTCACCGCCCACTTTATAATGCACTCATAAAATGAAACAAAATCCGGCATTTCCGTGAAATCACGTGGGAGATTCGCATTATCCACCTCGTTAAGGCGGAACTTCCCCCCTAACATTTATCGTTATCAACGGTCAATAGAGCAAGTAATATTTGTTTATAATAACAAGAATATAAATGTTTTACCGCAATAATCCAAGAATTGTAAATAAACCCTGAGACGATAACTTTGCCCACCAAAAACGCAAAGTTTGGGAAATCGTCGCCTACACTTTATGTTGTCTTTCACAACGTTTATATAAATTTTCTGTAGATTGTTCGCGATTTTTGATGCATCAGCAACCTCTTTGTCATCATCTGCATTTGGTCTTGAACCCTCCATATATACCAATTGGTATTTATCTGCAGTATTTAAGTAACCAACTCCGTCCGCACATTGATTTTTATGATTTTCGGTTCTTATCTCTCCAAACTCATAATTTATGGATGAGATATACCATAAACTAGTTTGTAAACAGGGATGTACAAAATTGTTTAAATGCGGTTTTTCCAGTGTCTCCAAATTCAAAAGAGGATTTCTTGATCCCAATGAAAATGCAATAATACTAAAAAAAAATTAAGCCAATAATATAAATAAAACATACTTATTGGTAGAGTGAAAAATATTTGTACTTACAATGGTGGTAAGGTTCTACGCAAAATTCGTATGACCGATACCATCAACAAATCATTACGATCTTGACACTGCAGATCATCAATTTTGGTGTGCCAATCTTCGCCCGTCAAATTTTGTTTAAAAAACTGGGTCAAGAATTCGTGAATGTGTGATGGAATCAAGTTCTCGATTTTATCATCGAGCTCCTTTAGATATGGTGACAAAATATTTAAGGGAAGTTCCTTGGTAAATCTTGAGTTAGGACGTAAATCAAGTAAGATTTCATCTGGGTATGTCTTATCGTGATATTGGCAAATTAATTGCATATTTTCTGAACATTTAACGCCGAGCAAGTCTTGGACTGCCTTTTTATTTGATTCCTATAGAAATAAATAAGATATTATTAAATGTATTCCGAAACTGTACACTATAGATAAGAATTGCATACTTACAACAATTACTTTTGTTTCGACGGTACTTGGAGCTACTGAAGGTGTCTGCTAATGGGTTGGTAACGGTATTAAAATAATGAACATGAGCAGACACCACGAGTATTATTAAACAATTACTTTACCTCATTATCTAGAATATCTTCATTCTCATCACCTAATCCGTAAGATTCAGAATTTGTTATTAGATCCGTAAAAGATTCTGCTTTTTGCTTATTCATACTCCTGGTCAGCCGTTGTCTTTTTTCGCCAACCTAAAATATTGAAATACAAAAAAATTAGTTCAACCTGAAGACAGCGGACTGTGTTCTTAACTGGGATTACCCTTTCTTCAACCTTTGAATCCTCTATGTTGGCTTTACGTTTTTCTGGGGGTTTCTCCAATAACTGTTCTTCAGCTCGTCCAATTTCTTCTTGTATGGCGATGCTTTTTATTTCACGCTAAAAATAACCATTCGAGAAGAAATAGTAAATACTGCCACATTAAATATATTAGTAATATTAAAAACAATACATACTTTGTGTACTCGATCCGAAATAGCAAGTGATTCCAATTTCTTGAGATGATTTTTCCATAATAAATCATTCGCGGAATCGTTCTCACAGTTCTTGACAAAATAGTGAAAGAAGAGTTAAATGAATCCTTATAGATAACCTAATTGATGCCCACACATGCTATGGTGGGGCCCGAAGACCCAGACCATAACATGTTTCCCCACTTCAGGCAAGTCCACGAGTTGCCTTGTGTGAAAAATCACTCAGAACACGACTGCAGGGTATAGGCAAAATAACAAATAATAAATGTGCTACCAACGCATAATATAATGAGACCTAAAAAGTCCAGACTATATTATACTTCCCACTTCAGGCAAGAACACGAGTTGCCTTGTGTGAAAATCACTCAGAACACGACTGCAGGGCATGGTAATATGCACCTATAACAAAAAAAAATGAACTGACCTCCAAGGCTTTTTTCAAGGCGCTTGCTTTGACAAAACGACGATTTTTTCTTGGCAGATTGTCAAGAAGGATGCCAAGTTCAACACTCAGAGATCGGTGCGCTTCTCTTTTATTGCATCCAGGTACTTTATCAATAAAGTAAATGTCCCAATCGCTTAAACTTCCCCAAATGTTTGGGTTTCGGCTCCAATATGCTAGGAAGAGAAAGCAAAGTTATAAAAGATGCTTCTAACGATCATACGAAAGTTGAACACAAGCTTACTCGGATGCTGAAGGTCCAAATTTTCAATTTCGAACATATTTAGTGCCAAAAAACTCGAAAAGAACCGTTACGTAGGATTTTGTTTTTACGCGACAATAAAAGCATAATTATGGATCACATGGGGTCACATGCATAGCCACTGTGTGACAGCCAACGATCAGCGCATACAGTCGACACTTCCTAAATGCACACCTCGGGAGGCCGTGCATTTAGAGAACAATGCAAGCTGGTGCACTTACGGAGTGGTAAACAGTTCACGTGATAATATTTATAATATTTTCCGGATGTTATAATTTATTTGAAATATTGATTTAAGTTTGATTGTTGCATTGAACTAATCTTCTTTTCTCTAATATACTTTTCTAAAATATTCGCAAGCTTTAATTGATCTTTCATATTTTCTTGTTGTATTAAGAATGATTGTACAGTTTTCATGCTTTTTAAAGTCATACTCACACTAATAATAGTTATTTCAGTACTATTATCTACATTTTCTAAATCATTACTATTCTCTTCTTTAAAAATTTCAGCAAGCTCTATAACTATTTGATCATTATTTGGAATCTCATAAATAATATTTTCTTTGGAAATTGCCAGAAATTCTTTAATTTTCATCAACTCTAAAAGATTAAGATTTCTGAGTACTCTGCAGATTTCATCAAGAACTAAATTATTAATTATATAAACATTATCTGGAACGTTCTGTATTATTATCATTTTTGATATCTCTTGAAAAGGTTATTTCATGATAGATTAATAACTTTATATATAATATTTGGTCAAGATAAGATATAATAAAGATATTATAAATTACAGGTGAAAGAGACTAATATAATCAAAGATATAATGTAATAGATATTAGACTATGATTATAATAAGGTTAAAGATAGGTAACAAGAGTGTATTCATAACATGATCAGCTAGAATGAGATCTGGGATCATAATATAAGAAATGTATAATAATAAATAAGACATTATTAATAAAGATCATTAATTTAGAATATTATTATGTTTAAATTATTATTTCATCTTATTATTATTTAATTTATTAATTTATTAATTATTAAGTTATTTTATTTATTTTATTTTATTAATTTGTTAATTAACTTTTTAATTTCTAACTAAGATACATTACTTTTATACATTTTAGAAATTTTACAAATAATACTTTTGTTATGATCTAAATGCTACTTTTGCTAGTGTCATAATGTCAGTTTTATTATGATAGTATTGCTAGTTTTGCTATGATAATTTTGTTAACTTTGCTATAATAATTTTATTATAAATATTATACTTGTAAAACTATCTAAAAATATCTATTAATAATACTATCTTAATTATTATCTAATAAAATATAATTAAATAATTATCCAATAAAAATGTGAGTATAAAATAACTAATATTAATAAAATATATATATAAAAATTTATATTATAATAGTATATCAATATTATTACTTTCAGGAAGAATTCTGATATGCTATCAGCATTGACAAATAATTTTAGCTGTAATCTCTTTCTATACTTTACTAATATATCAGATAGCTTGAAGAACATCCATTTTTTATTATTTTATCTGTTATCTAGCTTCAACTTGCTTTAATATTCAACTATAAATAAAATGTGATATTAATATTAAACTCTCTTAAATTTTAGTAAAGAATATATTATACAATACCAAATTTGATAATAATAATAATATTTTTTAAAAGCCATTATAATTTTATTATCTATAGATTAGATCTTGACAGTTATATTAGGTGAGAGAAAATGTATGTCAATATACTAAATATTCAAATCTTCTAATTTATAACTTGAATAATTATCTGTGAAGAGCAGAATATGATCATTTTCATACTTATTGACCATTTGATTATTGAAATTTTGAATTCACTCTTGGAACAGAGATGTAAATATTCAAGTCTTACTATTATTTTAATATATTACTAACAGATTATGAAGATTAATATTTTTAAAATAATATGATTTTGCATAGTTGTCAATAATTAAAGAATCTAATTTATATAATCTGTTAGAGTTTACATAAAGAGTGATGGAAAGATGTTTCTTATTTTTTTTATAACTAGCAAGATATTATGTAACTAGTATTTTATCTGGCTCTAGTCTATAAAGATTGATATAATATTTATTGTTATATTAAACTATTTATAAAGATATATTTATTTACTAATAGAAAAATTCTATCTTATCCATATTATAGATTTATTTAGGAGGGTAACTACTATATATATTATATAATTATGATAAAGTCTCAAAAACTATTATCAGATCAATAAATACTTCTTCTTTATAAAGTTTGACTTAGTAAATAAAATGATATTTTTTGAATTTCTGAAGTCAACTAACAGAGAAATTTAATGTGCCTTCAGAAATTTCCAGTTTACTTATTAATAATTTAGCATATTTGATTAAAATAATATCACTTAATATCATTTGATATTAATATATTAATACAAACTCTTTAAGAACTTATTTAAGTTACAGAAATATAACTGATCTATATTTCTTTACTTTTAATATATTAATCTCAATCAAAAGTTATTTATCCTTTGTCTGAAGAATTTATAATACTATAAATTTATTAATTCTGATATTCTATTTATTTTTAACTCAGTTAATATGTAACAAAATTAGATTAGTTATTAATAATTATAGTATATTATCTTTTATTTTGCAGATCATTGCTGCATCACATACTGCATCACATGTGACTTACTACGTTACAATCACCTAATTATGCCAAGAAAAGTCATCTAATTATTTTGAGTTATTTTAACTATAGATAGTTTCTTAGTAGAATTTCTCTTTTCTCTTATTTTACTAATTTAGCTAGTGTATTACTAAATTTATATATTTCATTTATAATCATTTATTTCTTTATTTATACTTGAATAAGCATCTTCTAGAGGTACTACCATATAAGTATTTTCTATTATTAATTTATTTATCTTATTATTAATTTTATGTAACATTAATTTATTATTTAAAGATATTGTATCTGTTCTATAATTTTAACAAGATTTTAATAATGAATAAAGAATAAGTTTAAAACACAATCTCTTGTCTGTTTTTGATTTAGTTTTCTGTATAAATTCTATTTCAAATTACTTCGCTTATATCTTAAATCTTCTGTGTGAACTTTCTTGATATAATATTATATCTTGATTTTTTTATGTGAATTATCTTGATATATTACCTTATATAATAAAAAGATAATATAATATATTCTATTTGATTTTCTGAATTGTGATGAACATACAAACAAAATTTGTACTTTTAAATATCTGTCAAAATAATCTTTATTCTTGAAAGTATAATAATTTTATTAATTAATATTATATATTTGTATATAATTAATTATAATTTTAAAGCTTAAAATTGATGATATTATGAATTTTATCTCTTTAAATAACTATTTGATTATCAAATAGTACTTTATAGTAAGTTTTGTTTAATCTTTGAACTAAAATGATCTGATTGAATAGTTTGATTAAATGATCTGATTGAATAGTCTGATTGAATAATCTGATTGAGTGATTTGATTGAATAGTCTATATAGATAATAATAACTCTTCTAATGTTAATATATTAGATAATAATAGTTGATATTAAATATCTAAATTAAATATTACAAAATCTTATCAATTATAAATTTTATTTGATATATAATAGTAATAATGTATTACTTACTAAATTTATACTTGAAATCATGTGTATATATTTAGAGAATTTTTCTTATATAAGTGAAATTGTCAAAATTTATTGTATATACAAAATATAAAGTATGCATTTAAGTACTAATTCTCAAGATTAGGATTACAAACTATTATATATTTAAGGAAAGTATATATTTAGAGAGTGTATTTTAAAAAGTATTGACTATATTTTTTAAGTCTGCCAGAATGACCCCTAAAAGTTCAGGCCACGTGATATTGCTAATTAATATTAGTACTTTTAATCTGTCAATTCTGATCTATAGAATATTACTTAGCTTGATCTGATCATATTTAATAATATATTAAAAAAATAAAGTTAATATAAATCATTTAAGCTAATTTATTATTTTAATAAATATATCTCTAATATAATAATATTTAAATATTATTTCTTTTATATACTATCAAGTAATTGAAATCTAAAAAATCTAGATAAATATATTATATTAGATTTAATTTAGATAATATTATTATTATTTTAAGATTATATATATATAATTATTTTAAAATAGTAATAGTGATTGTATTCATGATAATTATTTACTTTTATAATTTCAAGAGATTATATAATTAATTATCTTCTTAATAAGATAATATATACATATTTTATTTCTAACTAAAATTAATTATCTTTTCAATAAGATAATTTATTTAAGTTTATTTCTAATCAAAATATAATTATCTTCTTTATAAAATAATTATTCAAATTTGCTTCTAATAAAATATTCTCTTAATAGAGCAAGAAGAAAATAAGATAATATATATGATAAAATATGTATTTATTAAAAAAAAATACTAATTAACTACTCTTAACTTAGTAACTAATTCTTTTTATTAAACTTAATTATTCTTCTTGATTACTTCTTAACTTTCTATATATAATATTTTCTTGCTATACTAATTATAAATCATTTCTAATATGATATTTTACTTAATTTACTTAAGAATAAGTAGAATTTAAAAAGAATAATCACAAGAAATATTAAATATATGATAATAAAAAATTTAAAATTAGCAAAATATTAAGTTATTCAAGATTAAAACAAGAAAAAAAAGAATATATATGGCTAAATTAATAAAAAAATAAGACTAAATATGAATAATAATATAAACTAAAAATAGAATTAATTATAAATAAGATTAATTAATATAAATTACTTATTTATCTGATTTAGTAATGATTAATAATTACTACACTATGTACTACAACTATATCATATACTATATTATATTTACTGTATCATATAAATAAATAATTAATTATAGAATCTCTGACTTTAAGAAATTTATTCTGTAAATCTTTTAATTATTATTAATAATAATTATTAATTTTAGATTATTAAACTTGATATATAATTTTAAGTAATTATCATTATAGGAGTTCTTCAAGATTTAATTATTCTTCTTGATCATCTTTTGACTCTCTATATATAATATTTTTCTTGCTATACTAATTACAAATTATTTCTAATATAATATTTTACTTAATTTACTCAAGAATAAGTAGGATTTGAAAAGAATAATTACAAAAAATATTAAATATATGATAATAAAGAATTTAAAATTAGTAAAATATTAAGTTATTTAAAGCTAAAGTGAGAAAAGAAAGAAAATTAATAATAATTAATTAAAAAATTATTAATTTAATAAAATTATAAATTAGGTATGATATACATAACTAAATTAATAAAAGAATAAGATTAAATATGAGTAATAATGTAACAATTTTGATTGGGTTATCTTCCTTTAGA
>CAJVPS010000865.1:0-19179 GCA_910591765.1 Ambispora leptoticha | reverse complement strand
GAATAGATAAAATTAGTCAAGTAACTTATAGCGCAAGTGCTATTTCAAGTTTAAAGGATATTCAAATTCAAGGTATTATGAATGATTTTTCCAAGTTGATTGATATGAATTGCCAGGCACAGAATACCATTTCTTCCAAAATAAAAGCGATCGGTGTGACAAATTGTCACGCATATATATTGGATCTATCTAATACAAATGATATATCAGATACTAAGGTAAATCTATCTTCTGTTTCTATCAATTTGAAAATCAAGAAAGTATTACCAGAAACTGGGATAAATATATTGCCTTCAAATACAAAAACCGATATTATTAAATCACCTGTATCTCGACCTCTTATCTCTATTTTACCCGATAATCCAGAAGAAAAGTGAAAATTTGTTATTAATAAAGTGCTAGAGCAGTTCCCTTATTTATCTTTGAAGTATAGCAGGCCTGAAGAAGTGATCCTAAAGGGTCATAAAAATCATGATTATTTTGATTTTAATAGTTTAGTCTCCTGCCCTATATGCAATAAAGATCATAAAAAAGAAAATATAAGAGATAATATAGAAGGTAGATAGGGTAGTGGTAATTATGTCAATACAAGAACTTATCATCTGCAATGCCGTGAGGCCTATCAAAATTCAATTTAAATAGTAATAGTAAAAGTATAGACTACCAATTTCAAATAGCAGAGCTAGTACTAATGCACATATTAATGTTCTCTGAAGGCCTGACCAATTCAATTCGATATTCACTATCATAATCAATTTTTTCAGATAATTGTTATGCATTATCAATCTTAAAATAAAACATATGGCATCACTCCTCTGAGACCTGTTATAATGTGATATAGTGAATATAGTTTATTACGTATCAGACAATCCAGAATTGGATTGTGAATCATAATTTTTAATATGTATACTTAGATTAAGTTATTTTACTACTTTTTCACTAATATTTTCATAACTATTCAAATTAAGATATTTTAAATTAGGACACGAATGGGCTATTTCTTCAATTATTTTATCAGAAATGTCACAAAATCCAAGTTCAAGATGCTGAAATTTAGGACAAGAGCAAATAACATTGTATATTGATGATTCAGTAATGAAATCACACCCTCAAAGATCAAGATATTCTATTTCATAGCATGTATAAGCTAGTGTCTCAACAACCTCATCACTAATATCATTATGGGAAATATTAAAATGTTTTAAATTTGGAGAAGACCTGATAATAGCTATAATAAGAAAATCATTTTGAAAAGTCATAACTCCGGTAAAATTGAGATACTCTATTTTGAGATGTGCTTGTATTAATATATCAGCATCTTTGATTTTTCCATGACTAGCTAGTATACCTAAGCATCGTAAATTAGAGCATGAGTTTAAAATATAACTTACAGTTCTATTAGTAATCCAATATGCTTCATTAAAATAAAACTCTCTCAAATTATGACACGATTCTGCAATTGTCATTAATGATTTATTGGTAATATTTCTATAGTAAGAAATATTTAGATATTCTAATTTATTACATATTTACGCAATCTCACATAACTCTTTATCAGATATTATTTGATTATTCCATAAATTAAGGTATTTTAAATTCAGGTATGAAGAAGTTATTTTAATTAATATCTTATCACTAATACCCACGCTATTTTTAAAGTCTAAATGAATTATATTTGGATAGTAATTTATGATAGATCTAATCAATTTCTGTGTAATTGAATGATAATATGAAATTTTTAAGTTTTTTAGCTTTGAAGTGTAAATTAGTTTTTTCTTCTCGTATATTAATTTTATAAAACTTTCTAACCGCATTTGATATCATTCACAATAATTATATTCAACTGGAAAATAATGTCTATAATGAATATTATTACCTTTTAATTCAACTCTCCTTCATAGTAGCAGTATATCACACTTGTACCAAAACTGATTAATAAATAAAGTAGGATAGAGGGATTGATCAATTTCTAAAAAATATAAGATCTGTTCTAGTAATTCTGGTAAATCAAAAATATTTAGACCCCTTAGAGGATCAGAGATTTGATGCTTTGCATCATCATTACTTCATAATAGTTACATTATTCTCAAGTAATATATATTATATATCTTTAATCAAAAAAAATAACTAATGTTTAGATAATTAATTTTTGTTATCTTTGATAACTGCTCTGCTAATGATACTGCATCTGAGTTCTCATCCACATCTGAATCTGGATCTGCATTTGAATTATCTAGTCACGAAGTAATTATCTCTGGCAATAATAATAAAAATTTTACTGTGAAAGTGGTGAAAACAAAGAAGCATGATTAATAATTATATAAGTCTATATCCTCAACTTTATCATTCTCTTGCTTAGGTACTGAAATAATTGATCTATTATTTATTATACTATAATGATCTGATGTGATATTAATTATCTTCTGTTTTAATATCAATTAATGGAGATATTTATGATGAATATCATTCTTACCTCCATGAATTGTAATAGCATGTTCAGAACTAATTTTTCTCAAATGTGATGAGCTTATTCCATAAATAGCTAGGAAATTATTAATCAGATAAATATTTATATTACCATCTTTATCTTTCATTAGAAATAGAAATTTCATCAGAATTACTTTCTGAATCCAAATAAGTAATTCTCTAGCCAGTAGTGGATCTTTCTCCATAGATATAAATGGTCAGGGCTTATCTTTTGCATTTTTTGCATATTTGGTGCAGTACCAAGAATATTTAGGATCATACCAATTAGCATTAGATGGTTTATAGTAATTAATATGAAGATTTGTAACATCTGCTAGCCTTATAGATAACATTATCATTATATCCATCAAATTTTGCATTGTAGAGGATTTGATAATGTTACAATTCTTAAGTCTTTTCTGAACATTTTCCAAGTAAAAGAATTCTGAACAATCATATCCCTTATCTTTATGAAGTTTCTGATTTATTGCTTGTTCTTTATTTGATTTTTGAGTAATACAGATATATATATTGCTTTTAATGTAAGATATTTAGCATTAAGTATATGTAATTTTTTTTGAAGTAATTTAAGACATGAAAATTGAGCTATTATAGTAGGAGCTGTTTTGGCTAAGTTATATGCTAGTGTATTTATCTCTTTGGGTTCAAGATTATCTTCATTTTTCTTAATATATTAAGTAAGCTTTTCAATCGGATCTTGTCCTATAATATATTTCCCAGAAGTCTGAATAGGAATTAAAGTATATGTTTGATCTTTACTAAATCCTAACTTCTGGATTCTATTTCAAGCATAATCATGAGTTTTATAATCTTTTAATTCTTTATATATTTTTTCAGTATAATTACCAAGCTCAGTGATACTTATCTGAGAAGTTAAGTTATACTGATTTATGAAATTTATAGCTACTTTGGACATTATTATTATGATATAATTATGTGGACTATAACTATGAAATATATTTTTTCAAATCAAAATTAATTATCCATGGATAGCTATACTCAAAAAGTTGAATAGGTCATGGTTATTATAATTCTATCTGAAAATGGATGCAAATAAGATATGGAATAGATTGAAAATTTTAGAATTTATAGCTTTATATAATAAAATTACTAAAAATATCAATGAGATCAAAGAGGATATAATATTACTTAGGCACATAAGTATCATTTTTCCAAAATAAGAGATCCTGGAAAAAATAATTAATATATACATATATCAGATATATGATTAGACTTTATGTATAGAATTGGAAAAATCAGATATATAATTCTTAAATATAGTAATTTGTACATATAACTTATCCTGCTTTTTTCTATCATAATTCTCTTTACTTTTATATTTTTCTATATGTTTATTGCACATATTATATTTAGATCTATTTGGCTCACTATAATCCTGCCTTCTCACATATATGCTCAAAGTCAGAAAAATAATAAATAGTAATATATTAAGGTATTTCACCTAATTCATTCTCATGATTATATTTTTTAAGTAATTTGGCCTATCTTTTTTTATGATAGTTTGATTTGTTGTAATATTTTTCAGCATATTTAATACACATATTATATATAGAAGCAGTTGATATACCATACTCTTTACAAGAATTATGTAATTGCATTTTCTAATAAAGAATATAATCCTCTTGTCAGTAATAACTTTTTCCACAAATTCAATCATCAATATAAATATGTGAGCAAGAATAGAATGCCATCACTAATAATAATAACTTTCAAATTTTGCTTATATAAAATAATTATTTTTTAAATTAAACTTTTTATATCGCTTTTATTGTAAGTTAATAAATCAACATATTATATACTTTTTGATAAATCAAATAATACGCATATACAAATAATACACTTATACAAATTAATAAAATATCTTGGTATTCACATTCAAAATATAATTATTTATTAGATGAAAACTCAGAATATAATAGCGATTTTAGGAATAATTTGTCAAATTTAACAATCAATAAGCAATAAATTTTGCAAAAATATAAATATCTTAATTACTCTAATCATCCCAGAAAAGAATATCTTTATACTTTGGAAAATGTTCAACCTGAAGGATGGATTATCTAGCAAGAATATCCTTATTGCTATAGATATTTTCATAACTTATCTGAGTTTGAAATATGGCATGAATCGATACCTGAAAACCAGCATATATTTTATAAAGTTATTCAGACTGGGCAATTACAAAAAATCAAGATTGATGTGGATGGTGAATTAGAAAAATTTGCATCATATTCCGATTCTTTAGATAGAATAAAAATATCTCTTAAATAGAAATTATTTGATGATTTTATTACTAATACATATCTTTATTTATGGTAGAAGTCAACTAAAGTTATATGTAAAAAAGACAAGATTTATTTATATATTAAAAATGCTCTTCAAATTACTATAAAAGAAATAATTGGATTAAATCTTTCAAAAGATTATCTTCTTGTAGCCAATTCCTTAAATGAGTCTAAGTAGAGTAAATATTTGATATTACCTAAATATTTCGTTTGTGGTGCATCCAAAGCTTGAAAATTTATATCACGAATTTTAGAACTTCTTCCAGAAAGAATGCATTCTTTTATTGATGAAAAAGTAAATAAAGATCTCTATTACTTTTGACTAGCAGGAAGTTATAAAGCCAAAGACTCTTCACATATTAAGTGCATTTGTTCAAATTATACTTGGAGAGAGTCACTTATCACTCATATTAAAAAAGATTCCACAGAACTCTGGCTATATGAATGGAAAGAAGAAGAGAAAAAACTGAAAAATGAGTCTGTTTCACGTAAGCAGAGTGATACTGTAATAAAAATAGTAGAAGAACAATTTTCTTTTCTGTCTTATTAAAATTTTAATAATAGCTTTGATACTTTTGATAGAACTCTGCCTACAATATGTTTGATCTGTGAAAAAGAGTACATGAGAAAAGGTATATATAGTAGATAGTATGGATCATATTATTTTCTTTATTGTTTTAGGCAAAAAAAAGATAAATCTGGTATTGAAGTCATTAGTGCAAACAATGATAACAGAACTAGTAAGAAGAAAAAAGTTATTTCATATTTAGATAAATTAAGATCTTGGCTTTAGCATATATTACAATCTCATTCATAAAATAACTTTACTACTATTGAAAAAAATATCAAAATATATAATGCTAAAATAATACGTAGCTATAATTTACAAGCTAAACTTACAAGTGGTAACTGGCACTTGATACTTATTAAAGGATATTGCAATGTTGGCAAATCAAATAAGACAGCAGAGAAAATAAAAACATTATATCATTCTGATAGTTTTTTCATTTCAATTCTCATCATTTCTGGCCAGCGTAGTCTAATCCATGATTAAAAAGTTCTTTTCAAAGAGTTTAAGTCTTATCTCAAACTGGATATGAAAAAGCTTAATCCTAAAGATACTCTGAAACTCATTATCAGTCCCAAAAGCATTCACAAACTTGGAGCAACTGGCTATGATATAATTATACTAGATAAGTTTGAAACTATCACTCAGAATTTTAGTGAACCTACTATGAAAAAACTGAAGTTAAGCCACAACATATATAAATTCTTGCTTTAATCTGCATTATTGATATTGGCTTTAGATACTATATTAGATTCAGACTTGCTTATACATTTACAAAATATTTTGAAAATAGATGCTAAAAATTTATCCATAATATGGAACCAGTATATACGAGATAAATGTCATGCTCTTATACATATTAATACCAAAAAATGAAATGCTAAATTAATTGGAGCTCTGAGATAAGGATTAAAAGTCTATATTCCAATATTTGCTAGTGTAAAAATGGCAGAAGCTCTTCATAAAGAATTGGCATCTCATGGGTATCAAGATAAATGTTTTTCCAAATGGCTATCAGAAACAGAGAAAAAAGATATATTTGCTGATATTAATGATGCAGTGGCAAATCTCAATTATTTAATAGCAACTCTAGTCATGACTTGTGGTGTAAGTATAATAATAGAAAACTTTAATATAACATTTACTTATTTTCACACATTAACTGGTCTAATAAGTAATGAAGTATATCAGATATTACATCATGTTAGAAAGTTAAATCAAAATGTAATGCATGTTCTAACGGATTTATATGGTAATAATTTGCTAATAGACTATAAAGATTTACTTCGTTTTATCAGCTATCAATGTAATGTTATAGAATATTCTGACTTAGAGGAAGCTTATTGTGATAAAATACTTATTCTTGATAGCAAATGGATTTTTAAACCAAATGCATCTTTAGAAACTTATCTCTATAATGCATCCTGCCATAATGCGTCTAGAAATGATTTTGTAGATTTACTAGCTGACCATCTTAGTAAATATGATTATAATATTAGTATTGCTGAAGATTGCCCTTCTATTGATTCAAAAATCACAGAAAATAATGAAGGTAAAGAATTGTTTTAAATGTATGTTCAATCAAAAAAGTTCTGGATACAGAAAAGTATTTAATGATTGCTAATACTTCAGTTTTGAGTGATATCAAAGCTTTGGATATTCGAGAATGCTTAGAAAGAGAAGAGGATATAGATCCAGCCTGGAGACTTGCTTTACAGAAATACAATCTAACATCTTTTTATAAAAAGATCCCTGAAGATATAACTGAAGATTTTATAGAAAAATATTCCTAAAAAGAGATGTGAAATACGTATAGTATATTAGTTCAAGTTATAAATCCTCTTGATAACTTATGTAAGAATTATAGATTTATAGTTATTAGAGACTCACAAGAGAAGGCTTCTTGTAATTCATTATTACCAAAAGTTATTGTCTTAGAGGAGATTTTACAAGAGATAGGTTTTTCTTCAGATATTTATACATCTTATACTTTATCACGTCAAGATTTTGATATTAATTTATCAAACTTCCTACTAATTTATAAGAAAAATAAGCGTCATTACTATGCAATATTTGAAAAAAATAGAGATCACATGCTAACTATAATCTAAAGTATTTTATGGAATTTCTTCTTAAACTACTAAAGGAATTTAAAGTATTATTTTACTGAGAAAAAGATTATAGAAATTAACTTACACACTTAAAACTTAAAATAGATAGAAATCTAAAAATGATTCTTCCTAATGCTTGTTTAAGCAATAATATAATTACAGATCCCTCAAAATCAGATCTTAATTCTTCTCAAGATATATGTCATGTCATCAATAATACTATTAGTAAAGTTAGCATAATGGAGAAAAATATACCTAAACCTTTGATTTTTTTATCTTCAGAGTTTCTCATTAAAAATAAATCTGATATTAATGCTCTTATTCTTCTTTTATAGTAAAAATTCCAAATATTGAAAGAAAAATTGGAATAATGACAAATCAAGATTGCCTTTGAAATATGGAATAACCATAATTATTAGAAAAAAGAGCATAAGAGTATGAGTAAGGCCGACTTCTTAAAATATAAGTAAAATTTTGAGGCTAAAATGAAAGTTCTTACTACTTTGCACAAAAAAGAGTTGAAAAATAAATCTTTAGCAATCATTGAATATGTATAATTGCTATTTTAAAATAATATGATCAGAATACTCTGACTAGGAATATATCTAGTCATATATTTTGAATAAGAGGATTTTTATCATCTCTTATAATTAATATAAGAAAAAATTTAAATAAAAAATTAATATTCTGATACTTAAATTATATAAGAGGTTTTTGTGTTATGTAATTTAGGATAATAATTTGTGCTAGGCATTTTATACAAAGAGATTTTTGTATTATATAATTTTAATCAAGATATAATCAAAATAGCAAAGTGCGTAGATATAACAAGACAGTAAAATATATAGGTATAATGGATTAGCAATTCACACAGATATGACTAAATTTTTGGAACAGTGATCCATGATATAATGAAATAGCAATCTGCACAAGTACAGCTAAATTTTTGGGATGGCAAGATTACATTTTGGTTATATAATTTGGAATAATAAGATTACATTTCAATTATATATTTTTGGGTTAGCTAGATTATATATTGATTATATATTTAGTAACATATGTTGGAATAGCATGGCTATACAAGAAAGGATTCTAGAACATAAAATTATATTACGCTTAATTTTTAGGATAGCAAGATTACATATTTTTTTTGTTATCTGAGAAGTAGTTCAAACAAGTCAAAAATAATAAAATTGCTGTAACCTTGCTATTCTAACCACATTAAGATTTTTTTATATCCATATCCATTATACCATACCATCTCTATATCCAATATCTCATCCTCATAACAGAAAACAGATATACTTATTATAATACTTTGATGTAATATCAGATATGTTAATAATTTGATATTACGTGTCTTATTATCAGATACTTTGGTGTAATGCCAAATATGTTAACAATTCAATACTACGTGACTCATTATCAGATACTTTGATATAATATCAAATATGTTAATAATTCAGTACTACATACCTCATTATCGAATACTTTGGTATAATATCAGATATGTTAATAATTTGATACTACATGCCTTATCATCGGATACTTTGATGTAATATCAGATATATTAACAATTTGATACTACATACCTCATCATCAGATGCTTTGATATAATACCAGATATGTTAATAATTTGGTACTATGTCAGGTGATATTTAAATAAATCATAATAGTTAGTAATTCAGCACTATATTAATATATTATCAAACTTAAATACCTACCTTTCTATATATTTAACCACTTTTTTACTATGTATATTCTTAGAATATATTTCTAATATCAAAAATTATGATAATTAAAATCAGTATATTTTAATATAATATACTCAATAATATTTTTTGATAGCATAGCTTGATAACATTATCAATAGTATTTATATAATATACTTAGCATACATATTTGATAACATTAATTGATAGCATAACCTATATCATTTCCCAATACTATATATCTATTTATGTATCATAAAATATATATTATAATACTGATAATGATGTCATATTCCTGTTATCAAAAATGTATCATAAAATATATATCATGATACTAATGATGGTGTTGTATTCTTTTCATTAAAAATGTGTCATAAAATATATATCATGACACTGATAATGGTGTCATATTTCTGTCATCATGATACATACTTGGGATGGTTATAGTTTGAACTAAGTGGTATAATTATAGTCTGTATAAACTATAATTATACCACTTTTTCAAATATATAAATTATTATAGTATTACTAATTAATACTATTTAAATATATATATTATTATAAAGAACTATAATCTACTATTACAATATTAAAAATATTGATATTATAAATATTAATATTTAGATAAATATTTATATAGATATTTTAAATATCAATATTTTATTAATTTTTCAAATATTAATATTTATATAAATATTTCATTATTCTACTAAAAATTAAAAAGAATATTTAAATATATTATTCTAATAAGTACATAAAAAATATATGATATGTAAATTAAAAATATAAATCTCAAATAAAAAGAATAAAGTATAATATTTAAAAATAAAAATATAATTATAAAGAATAATTATAATAAAATATATATATATATTTATATAAAAATAAAAATAATTATATAATAAATAATAAAATAAAAGAAAAATAAAATTTTAAATAATTAAAAAAAGATTATAGAATTAAGAAATTTTATATTATTATAGTAATATTAGTATGAAAAGTAATAGCAAACATATTTTTTATCTATAACTTAATAAAAAATTGCTAAAAATTTACAAAAATTTAATATTATATTTTTAAGATAACAGAAACAAAATTTTCTAAGATTACAAAGTATATTAATTTAATAATATTTTGTGAAATTATATATTAAAGATAATAGACTGGAAGCTATCCTGATTAAAGTACTATAAAAAATTATTTAAAAATATTTTTTATAAATAAGTATAAAAATAATTTTATTGAAATATATTTAAAGATATAAAAAATATATTTATAATTTAAAAAAATTTTAGTTAATATTTATTAATTAAATATCAGTCAAAAAAAGATTTAATTTTG
This sequence comes from Ambispora leptoticha, assembly GCA_910591765.1. Taxonomy (NCBI): domain Eukaryota; kingdom Fungi; phylum Glomeromycota; class Glomeromycetes; order Archaeosporales; family Ambisporaceae; genus Ambispora; species Ambispora leptoticha. The sequence goes on along the minus strand of CAJVPS010000865.1, from coordinate 8,654 downwards.
ATAAATTTCATAATAAAATATAGTAAAAATATTATTTTTATTATATTTTATTATGAAATTTATCAAAATTAAATCTTTTTTTAACTAGTATTTATTTAGTAAATATTAACTAAATTTTTTTTAAATTATAAATATATTTTCTATATCTTTAAATCTATTTTAATAAAATTATTTTCATATTTACTTATAAAAATATTTTTAAATAATTTTTTATAGTATATTAATCAGAATAGTCCCAGTTTATCACCTTTAGCATATAATTTCACAAAATATTACTATATTAATATGCTTTATGATCTTAGAAAATTTTGTTTTTATCATTTTAAAGAATATAATGTTAAATTTTCATAAATTTTTAGCAATTTCTTATTAAGTTATAGATAAAAAATATATTTACTATTACTTTCTGTACTGACTGTAATAATTAAATTTAAAAAAAATATTATTAATTAATTATTATATTTAAAATAATTAAATAATATAATTTTTAATTAATATTAAAATATCATTTTTTAAAATTATTATATATTAAAATTTTAATATAATTAATAAAATATAATATATAATTAACTTTAAGAATAATATTTTAATACTTAATAATTAAAATTATATAAAAATATTATTATTTTAATTATTTAGTTATAATAAATTAAATTATATATTTTTATATAATTTTAAAAATTAAATATTAAAATATTATTATTGAAATTAATTATATATATTTTATAATATATAATAATTTTAAAAATAGTAATTTTTTAAAATAATAACTTAATATTTATTAATTAGAATTATATAAAATATTATTATTTAATTTATCTAAATATAATAAATTAAATAATAATATTTTTATATAATTTTATTTATTAAATATTAAAATATTATATAATATATAATATTTTTAATATTATAATATTCTTTTTATCTTATATTAAATAAAGAACTCAAGCTTATTTTTGAATTAAAAATAAAAAATATCTTTAATAAATTAAAAAATTTTATATAATAAAAAATATATATTTAATAATTATAATTAATAAAAAATTCAAGAATTACATTATTTTTTATTATAATTATTTATAATCTGAAAAATATATAATTAATTTAATAATTTTATTCAAAAAATTTAAAAAAATTTATTAATTTATTTAAAAATTAAAAACTAATAAAATATATTTTGAATATTTTTAGAAAAATTAAAAAATACAAGAAAATTTAAAAATTAAAAGGTTTAAAAATATTTCAGTAAAAATTTTTGAATTTATTCAGATAATTTCTGAATAGTCCAGTAAATTTTAAATTTTAAAAAATAAAACAAAAAAAATTTGCTAAATTTTATTAGAAAAAAACTTAGTTATTTTTTCTAAATTTTAAAATTATTAAGAAAAAAGATTTTCTATTCAAGATTTATAATGAATTTTCTAGAGTTTTTATTGAAATTGTTTAAAAATCTTAAAGTTTTAGTTATATATTTCATGTATATTAGTATCAATATTTTTATCAATAATATTTGTTTATACATTTAATAGCTGAAAATCCATTTCATTAATTTGTATTGTAAGATTTGATATACTTAGTCATTCTGAATATAATGAACTTACTATATAATGGATACTAACTAACTCAGGCTATAGTGATATTGAGCTGACCTATTTATAATTGGATATAATGAATTTATTAATAAAATCATGATTTATAAATATTTGACAATAGATCTGGGCCATTCGTTATATCAAGTATTCTTAATTTTATATATATGTCTAATAATAAGAATTTTGTGCTCAAACATTTATAAACAATGGATTTCAATTTAAATTTTCAAAGCTTTATTTATCGTTATATCAGTTGCAAAATTCATTTAGATGTTCTTTTCAAAAAAGCTTTATAAATGCAATTTTTACATTTAGTAATATCAATTTCCAGCAACAAAAATGTCTATATTTTTCATTATTATTACGTCGTTTGCTTTTTCATGGGTTGATAATTAATAAATTTACCCTTTGTAAACTTTACTGCGAAAAAAGAAAACAATTAAAGATTTCTTTATCCTTTGTAAACTTTACTGCGAAAAAAAGAAAATAATTAAAGATTTTTATCTATATGAAACAAGAATTAAGTTTGAATAAATGGCGTAAAAAAGTTTAACAATTAGAAAAACTAAATCTATTAAAACATTGTAATTATAAGAAAATACTAATATTTTTAGTAATTACAACGACAATTCGAAAATTCAATAAGGTTTGTATCGCAATGATTGGCTCTTTGGTTCCGTTTCCCATTGATTTGAAGAATGAGAGAATGAAGAGATGCGGGAATTCATCTCTGTTTTTTGGTTTTCAGCACATTTGTTGCCTAAAGATAAAATAGTTCAACAATAATTTATTATTTATAATAAAAAATAAATTGTAAACAGAAATATTTACTCACATAATGGTCTTCCAAGTGATCCCTTAAAATAAGTTGCACCAAGATAATCACATTTTGCACACTTAATTCTACAATCTATTCTACTTTGATCTTTCGAAATATGAATTTCGCCATCAGGATCGATTTGAAATGGACGATGACGATTGTGAAGCCTCAAACTATATAAATTCATAAAATCATATTTATTAATTCAGTTTAACAGGATTTCTAGGTACTTTAGATTGCTTACTAAATTCCACAAGCATTACACAATAAGGCGACTCCTTGTAAATCTCGTCTCCATGCTGGAGTGTCTCGAGTACCGCAATTTGCACAACGAAGTGGTTCACCTTGCCGAGTTTTTGGAATTTCGGCATTATTTGTACTTTGAGAATTAACCGATAAAGTCGAAGATGATGTGGTTTGTGTAGTAGCTGAAGAAGTGTTATCGGCAAAATATTTGAACTTTCTGCGCACACGTTTTTGTTCGGATGAATTTTTATTCTTATCCGAAGACTTCTCTCGCATCAAGTTATAAACCTTTTTTCCTTCTTTTTGATTTGATTTCTTTTTGAAGTTTGGCGAGCTTAATTGAAAGGAATCAGAGTAATTTGAAGAACGGAAAGACGGCATAGTAGAAATAGCGGGCATTGATAGATTTGAGTTGTAGAGCCCATTGTTAATCATCGAAAATGGATTTTCGCAACATTGCTCACATTTCGGATCTGAACACGGGAAGTTTAACGTTTCACTCTGTGATTTGCAGTCGTTGTTATTATTTTTAAGATGATATTCTTCCAACTTTGGTTTAACTAAAGACAATTCTGATAATATAAGTGGCGGTAATGTGCGATTTATTTGAATCGAAATTTGATTATCTTTTTTTTGTTCGTAATAATTTTCTGTAGCTTCTGAATTAAGCAAATTCTCAATCTTTGGCGAAACAACAAGATCTGTTGAGTCATTATCGGTTTCGGTATTCATAGATATTTTGTTTTCAATTCTCATCGAATCCTTAGCAGCTTCAACTTGATAATTATCATCTAAGGAACCAGAAGTTGAAATTACATTTTGAACGGTATCGGTTTCTTCCCGAATTGGTTTTATTATTAGAAGAGGATTTTTTAAACTATTGCCAGAAGTTTTTTCTTTTGGGAAATATGTCGAAGGAATTAAGACAGGTTTCTTCGACAAAGAAAGAAGCATTTCGCTTGCTTCGAGTGTGTCCAAGGATATTTCGGTTAAATTTTTATGATGTAACATTTTTATAATGATTGTATTTAAAAATAAAAGTGATTTTGAACAATTTATAATTTTGTATTCAAAATTCAAATAATATTTTAAAGTTCTTCGAGCTCTTCTTCTATTTATAATCAAATATTGACGATGAACATTTAAAATGATGCATTAAATAATTATTAGCCAAAAGCATCATCACTAAAAGCCTAAATCAACTTTTAATGCAACAAGTATGATTTATATGAATCAGTGCTTTCAATCTTTTTTTTAATTATTTTCAAGGCAACTGATTTCTTGATGGTATTTCTTTGCTTATCATTTGATTATTTTTTTCTGTATATCAGTAGAGAATACTTAATATATCGATATTGATTGATTTATACTTCTTTATAATTATGATTGTGGTGCATGTGATTATAAGGAATAGAAATTTGATTGGTATTATTTCGTAAGTTATGATAATTTTAATATCTCATAGATATTGTTGATATAATTGTCAACAATGAAGTACTATTGAAATGCGACTTAATTGTTAAATTACTGTAAACCATGAAACGAATATGGAATTAAAAGTATTTTAAGAAAATGTTTTAGAGAATCAAATCTGCAATGATCGAGACAAAGATTTAAATTTGATCATTGAAAGTTTTAAGATTTGATTCAGCACTTTGGTTTTACGGTAATTTTAACATCCAAGCTGATAAGATTGATACTCATAGTTTCTGCTCATTGAAAATGACACTGATATTAATGCTGAAAAAATACGAAAAAAATATATACATTTATATGAGATACCTTTTACACGTTCATTTAGTAAAACGGTCTTGATATGTATATTTACATGAGATATACATGTCAAACTATTATAAATCTGGTTTGTATTAGAACTTCAAGAACTTTTTTGCCATTAAATGACTCATACTAATTGTAATAAAGTTCGATTGTCTTTTTATTATTATAATGGAAAAATTATGTTCATAGCATATTATATACAAGGACACGATTATTGGAACAAAATTTAAGCCAGAATAAATATAAAATCTGTCAAATTATTTTTTCGATATTCACACAGTATCTCTGACTTAAGGCTGTTTTTCTAAAATGGCAGAATTGTTACATAATACATGTAATTATTGACGATCAACTACTTAACGAAAATTCAATGTTTTAGTGATTGATTAATTGTTTTTATTACTTGATATTTTGAAATCAGAAATGCAGAATCTTTATTCTTAATCTTCATTCTTTTGGCATTATAGAGTCTCCTGATATGAATCAGAAAAAAATAGAAAGTATGATTGATCATAAAATTCAGCTATTTATAAACTTTTGCTAATAAAATGAATCGGACAATTTAGGACGTAATCTCTGCGTTCGACGATCTGATTCTAGCACAAATACTATAGTACTTTTGTTGAATTGGACCATTAGATGTTGAGACCCTGCATCATAAAATGACTGATTCATTTTTATTGAACATTCAAATAGAACCCGGTCACTTTGGACGCGATATCTCGACGTCCAGTAACTCAATTATAGGAAAATTCTACTATTAAATTTGACTAGTCGAGACGAATCTAATAATGGGATTTTCGTGAGAACTGGATCACTGATGTCGAAATTTCGCGTTTTGAGATATCCAAGATTAAAAAAAATTTTATTTAATCGGTCCGACAATAAATTGTGATTACCAGATAAACTAATAGCATCTATTACAATATGAATTAGGATAAATTTTATTAAATAAGCTATTTTTATCACTATAAAATCATATACTATATTTTATATTAATAATATGCTTATATAGAGAGAATTTACTATCCGCACGGAATGTAATGGCGGACAATTTTAGTTGTGTGCATCTGCTGAGATGTGCGCGACCCATAATAAAATCTTACTCGTCACCGTATGCAAGAATCATTCTTTTTTATCACAAAAACTAAAAAAATTAACTCTGAGATCTGGAAAAACTTTTGTCTCACTGCAATTTTTCAAAATTCTTAATAAATTATACTTATATTTATTCTTGCAAATGATATAATATTTATCTTTACAAAAATGCTCAAATTTCAATTGTTCGCTATTTGGATTTTCATATAAAGTCTCTTTAAAAATTTTTGAGGCATAACATAAAATATGCATTTTGTCATGATTTTTATAAAGTTTAAATCTCAATTTTATATAAATTAAAAAAATAACTTTTTAATAAAGTTATAACTCTAAAAGTCAAGTATTATAAATTATTATATTTTTAAAATTCAAACTAATATTAAAAAATTTATTTTAATTTATCAGTATTAAATAATTTTAAATAATATTATAATAATTATAAAAGTCAAATTATTAGTGAATAAACTTTAATATTTCTAAAATAAATTATAATTTTATTTTAAAGAACTACAAAATTTAAGAATTAAAATAAAATTTATCGAAAAATATTTTATTATTATTATAAAATATTTATATATTAAATATATTTTAAATAAATTTGTAATATAAATAAAATTAGTTTTTATCAATGATTTTTCTATTTTCATCTGCTATTTTATATATATTATTATTTTTATATTTTTTTTATCAATTTTTTATTTTAATAATATTAATTTTTTATATTAATTTCTTTATTTTTATTAATATATTTTATATTGAATTTTTTTATTATTATTTTTTCATATTTTATATTTTAATTTTAATTTATTAACTTATTTAATTATATTTCTTATTTAATTATATTTTTAATTTATTATTTTATTTTTAATCTTCTTTTTTTACTTTACATTCTTAATTTATTATTTTTTTTAATTAATCTTTTTAATTATTTTTTTTTGTATTTTTAATTTATTATTTATTCAATTAATTTTTTACTTATACTTCTTTTTATTTATATTTTTAATTATTATTTTATCTTTTTAATATTTATTTTTATTTATATTTATTTTATTTACTATTTATATATATTATTAAATATTTTTATAATTATTATACTTAAGCAAAATTAGATAACTAAAGAGAAATATGCTTATAAAGAGATTTTTTTAATTATAATTAATTAGTAACTGAAAAATTCAAAAAAGATAACTATAAAAAAAAACAATTATAAAATAATATAATTATAAAAAGATTTAATTATATTATTATTGTTAATTTTTATTTTTTATTAATATATTTTTTATATTAATTTTTATTATTATTTATTATTTATATTCTTAATTTATTATTTTTTTAATTAATTTTTTTAATTATTTATTTTATTTTTTAATTTATTATTATTTTTAATCAATTTTTATAATTATATTTCTCTTTTATTTATATTTTTAATATATTATTTAATTTTTTATTTATATTTAATTGATAATCTGTCAATAGATAAGATTTATTGATTAAGTAAATATAGGAAAAAAATTATAATAAATATTACAAACTTCAAAATCTCTACTACCTGTAGTATTAGAAATATGATCTAACTTTTAGCTTATAATAATATAATAAATAATCTTCATTATAATTCTTTTTCTTCAAATTGGTAGTGTTTTTCAAAAAAAAGAGTCAAGTGTATACCTTATCATATTAATTGTCACATTCATATTGAATTAAATTCTCAAGAATTTATAATATATATAGTTTAAAAAGAATATGTAAGTTTTAAGTCAGGATTTATATGTGAATCTGATAGTAGTAGTAAAGTTTACAATTCTTCTTCCATCACAATAACAACTTCTTATATTAAGCTTTTTCCAGAAAAAATACATTTTTTAGAACTTTCTGTTCTGGAATTTGATAATAAAGATATTATTAATGAATTGTTAGAAGATGTATTATTTATTCTATTTTATATTCAATATAATAACATTAATATTTTAATTATTAATACAGATTCTGTTTATAATAATATTGCAGGATCTGGATATCTTATGAGTTTCTTATATATAATTAGCAAGAAGTAATACTTGATTATTCAAGCAATTGATAATAATTACTATATGATTACAGTATACTATCAGCAATAATAATTATATTCATATATTAGATCAACATTCAATAAAGTTTGATAACAGATGACTATTCTTCAAGATTATGATGATACTACTTTGTTTGATTTAAAAGATCCTCAAGTATAAGAAGTAGTTTAATCAGAAAAATATACTGTACAAGATTAAGATAATTTTGAGATAATGAAGAAAGCATGTCAACATTACTTATATAGACAAATAGTAACTTTAAAAATTGATTGGTAATAATTTTTTACCAATTGAAAAATTTAAAAAAGTAATATTATTAAATTTAAATCATTTTTATCACGTATATATCTAGCTAATTATGATTTTAATAAGTGAATACTTTGAGCATGACATGTTATGTTGCAAAATATTAGATGTACTAATATTATCTCTCTTTAATAAATATGAATCAATGGTAAATAAATATTAATATTTTATTAATATATCAAAAGATATTATTAATCATATCTTTATAATATATAACTAGAATTTTGAACTTGTGCTCTCGATTCAGGAGCTGATCAAGAAATACTTACAAACTTATATAATTTTGATTTACTAAATATCAATTCTGATACAAGTTCAGTATCTGATTCAGCAATACAGTTTTGGAAAAGTATGACAAAATCTATCAAAAAAAATAAAAATAGATTAGATGGAAAATAATGTATACTTTCCATAATCACCAAAGATTTTAGATCAAAAGAGCTACATGAAAATTTAAAAATATCAAATAATCTTATATATATAGCCAAATGGTATGCTAAGATAAATAGTTCTGATTATATAGTAATTGAAAAATCCAAGATTATACAGTTACGTATTTTCAAGATTCAAGATGTATAATTTGAATCTTTTTTTACAGACAAGAAAAATATAATGATGAGTTCCTATAAAGTTAAAGCTGAAATAGATTGTAACAATTTTGATTGAATTATCTTCCTTTAGATCTCTTTTAGTTTAGATCTTCATTTTGCGCTATCTGTATAACAGATTAGCTTTGTATTACAT
>CAJVPS010000864.1:0-19186 GCA_910591765.1 Ambispora leptoticha | reverse complement strand
AAAGCTATATATAAAATTATTAATAAAGTATATTAGTTTATATTAAAATATATAATCTATTTTAAATTTATTTTAGAGTGAGTTATATAATTATTATAAAATATCTAACTTTTAATAGATCATATATAATATACTAAAATTTTTCAAGTATAAAAATTATATAATACTAATTATTTATATTTTTTATAAGCTAATAGATTTTATATTTAATATTTTAATTTATCAAACTTTCTATATATAAATATAATAAATTATTATCTTAGAATATGATATTTTAATATTAAGTAATTTAATTTGAGCAAAACTACTATTATTAGATTTATTAAGTTATAATATTTACTAAATTAAAAATTTAATTATTAAAAGTAAATTAATTACTTTTTAAAATGTAATATATTAATATTTAATAATTTAATATTTATAAAAATCTATTATTTGATTTATCTAATTAAAATAAATCAAATAGTAAATTTTTATTAATATTAAATTATTAAATATTAATATATTATATTATAAAGTGACTTATTTACTTTTTTAAAAATTTCTTAAATAAGATACCAGTTTAATTACAGATTTATTATAATAAATTTATAATAAATAATTTAAAATAAATATAACCAATCAAAATTATATATATAATATATAATATATATCTTTATTATCTTCTTTATAAATATGAAAATATTCTTTGAATATTAATTATATTAAATATAATTTTGCTTTCTTTCTAAAATTATCTTTGTATTTTTTTATATTATTATATTTATAAGAAATAATACTTTAATAAGATTTTTATATATTATTTATATAGATACTTTTAATATTAAATTATTTATTTCTTAATATTTAACTTAATTATATTTCTTTAGTTATATTTCTTTCTCAATATTTTTCTTAACTTGATTTATATATTAAAAACTATAACTTTTACTATAATATTAGATTTTTATTTTATTTATATCAAATTTTTATAAATATTATTTTAATATAAATAAATTATTTAAACTTTTTCTTGAAGAATTTAATAAAGAATAGATAATTATTAATAATATTTAGACAAGATTTAATAAAAATAAATTATTAAATAATAATAAATAGAAAAAATTTATATGTAAACTTTTCAAATTATAATAATCAAATAATTGTAAAAATAATATTTTCTCTAAGAAACTTCATATAATTTAAAAGTAATCTTTTATTATTATAAGATAAATACAAAAATAAACTGATTAATTAACTTTATAAAAGTTTATATTAAAAAGTTTAAAAATATATTTAAAGATAACTTCTTAATTATTATAATATAATGATAAATAAGTATCATTTGTTGTAACTACTTGTGACTTATAAATTTTAGAGTTGCAATATATTGTAATAAATAACAAATAAGTATTATATACTTGCTGTATCATCTCTAGATATATCTAATTATAGTTATATTCTTAATATTCTTGATAAAAGTAATATATGAAAATAATTAAAATATATAAAAGATATGATAGTTAATAAAGCTATTAAGAAATATAAGTCTTTAATAATTACTAATACTATCTGAAAAAAAATTATAAAATTACTTAAGTTTTCAGAAGATTACTAATATTAAATTGAAACTTTTAGGTTTAATAAATTTGCATCTCATTAAAGATACTAATTTAAATATAGATATTCAAATATAAATAAATTACTTACTCAAATTATTAAGTTAAATAGTTTATTATTCAAAAATTATTTTATCAAGATTAGTGATGAGAGCCGTAACTAGTTGCAACTCTGTTGCAATTCTCTGATTGGCTGCCGCAACTCTATCACAACTCTCTGATTGGCTGCCACAAGCCACAACTAGTTGAGGAGTCATCTTTAATCAAGATCTTTATTTTGTAAATACTAAGTAATTAAAAAAAACTTATATAATATGAATAACTAAAATTAATTAATTTAATATATAATATAAATAAATATTACTAATATTTATTTATTCTTTATATTTATAATAATTATAATAGTTAAAATATTAGTATATATTTTTATTCAGTAATATAAATAATAAGATAGTTTTAGTAATACTAAAAATTATTAGAAAATTTATTTTTCATTAGAAATTATATTATATATTACTTAATTAAAGTAATATAGAAGTGAATGGTATTGTAATTACTGTTTTTGATCTTTTTATAGGAGAGCAAGTGTATAATATCATTCTTTATATAGTATATATAATGTGAACTTAATGAAAAATATATATTTTGGCCTGATTTTTGATAAAATAATTTGAGTAATATATAAATAACTCAAATTGACTGTGAAAATCTTGTTCAGAATACTATAATTAACTATTCTATATAAGCAAATACAAAATATATTTTCAGAAACTACTTGAGAAATTTGAAAAGTAAACTCTTTAAGTATAATAATATTTATTACTTCTCTTACAAATAACTTTAACTAATATACTTAAATTATTTCATAGTAAATTAAAAATAAAAATATTTATTATACATGGTCTTATTGATAATTATATTTATTTTATTCTTTCATCACTTTATTAGTATATTATTATATTATTATCTTTTCAGAAGCATGTTATATAATTTTCAAAAAGTGATAACAGTAAAAGTAGTCACCATCAATTTTTGATCAAAAATAATTTCTATTGCTAATGTAAACTCTCAAATTCTCGCTGAAATCCATAAATTCCCCTTTTCCATTCAAAAACTTCTTGCAGAAAATGTACATGCTGTTTCTAAAAGATTATAAAAGAAGAAAGAAGTATCATAACTCAAATTATGAAATGTGATTATATTTTTTCAATCATTATACACTATCATGTTGCCATATCTTTCACAAGCAACTTCGTAGTAATATTAATATTCTAACATCTGAATATAGAAAAGTTTTCAGGAAATCTTTGTGAAAAATAGATTGGAGGTATATCAGTCATGCAGTTTAATAGAGATATTCCAATCTTACTTAGAAACTTGCTCAAAAAAATTAATTAATAATGAATAAGTTGTTTAAAAAGGTGAGAAATCGATATTATGATTTGGTGAATCAAGATAATAAGAAGGAATTGACAAGATTTATTGAAAACTTAGGAATGGCTTTGGAGTCTGTTCTTGAGTAGATGTATTTTTTTTGTTTTGGCATTTTTATTGAATGATTTTATATTATTCTTTATATAACATATAATATTAATATTCCAGAGCAATAAAATCATAAGCGTATAAATAAGCAAACTTATCAACAACATCCTGTGTTTCTCTCCCTAATGCTTTTATATATGAACTTTTCAATAATAATAACAATAACAATAAGTAATTAATGGATTCACATTTAGACGATATTCACACGAACTTTCAATAATGAAGTATGGAAAACAATAGAGCTTTTAATAATAATACTCGGGACTAAAAATTATTGAAACTTTTTAAGCTCGGGTCTTTATTGACCAATCAAATCGTTCAAATCGTTTAATTCAAAACAAACAAAACGTGATGTAATCGTTTATTCAAAATAAATAAAACGTGATGTAATCGTGTGGCGGATGTGTGGCTAAACCGGCTAAACGGCTTGCCTTGCTTTAAGGAACCCCTTTCTTTAAACATCAAAAAATTAATCGATCTGCAATATCTCGACATTCAGTGATCAGGTTCAAACAAAATATTGCCATTTGATTCATCTCAGCTAGATGAATTGTACCACTCGATATTAAAATATACGCCATAAAGTGGCCGATTGTATTTGAGGGGTGGACGTTTAATGAACATCCAAATGCCCGATATAGAAGTTTACCAGTCTATAAAATTGTGGATGATTATCATATTGTTCTTTGTGCTCAGAAAATTTTTGATGCATAATATATGAACTACGGAAAGTTTGGAGGGGTCGATCACTTCTGTGAAGTACTGTATATTTTAATATAAACTGCAGCACTCCATTAACAACCATAGCTGTATACATAGCACATTGTTACATCTATCCTATCTATTGGATTTCAAAGATGGACAGATTTAACACAATGTGGAAGATTGGATTGAAGATTCTTCGGTGTAAAGGTCCCTTTAGGTGGATATCTAAAAGTATTGTGCCAGTAACTATGGTTACTGTTGATGTTAAAGGTGAGTGTTTTATTTAATAAAGAGAATTATTTGGAAAGGGCAAAGGGACTAATAAAGAAAATTGTGAAATAATAAATTTCTTTACGAATCACGAGAAGCAACATTGAATAAAGTATCTTTACAGTTAGACTATCCTATAAGAGGAATCAAAACATAAAAAATTTCCTCTGATAAAGACGACAAAATCCGAAGTTTAATAATACAAGCAAGATGTAATGCTTTTCAATTATTATAAATTGGCTTGATTAAAGTCTCAAGAGCTATACAACGGCAATTTGGTACATGTTTGGTCTATGTGCCTGTTTATGTTTTGGGCTATTGGGTAAAGAACTGTACTAGAAATTATACGTTCCATTGTTACTGTGGTAGTATTAAATTCTTCGATCTCACTATAATTCCCTAATGCCTTATCAGCATGAACGAGCCACAATCCACAGTATGTTTTGCTTGTTAACCTTTGCCCTGCCTTTTGCTTGTACATAAACTACATTCTTTTTATTATCATCCAAAATGTTTTTTAATTTCTAACTAATGTACATTACCAAAATTAAACCTTAAGATGAATCATTATGATTGATTATAAAAAACAAAGACAATATACATGCATGTATATTGATTTAGAATTTTATTATTACAGACCCTTAAAATTTTTAATAATTGACATTTAATCCTTATGATTAGAATAGCAATCCTTGTGATTAAACAATTATTTTGTTTAGTAATTTTGTTCGTTGTCAAAGTATTAACAATTTAAAATATTGTAGTAATTAGATAGTAAAAATGAATCTAAGTGCAATAAACTCACCATCCGATTCCCTAGGTTTGATAAAGCTAATGGTGGATTTTACACTTGATTCTCACCACTGGGGTCTCGAGCTATTTAAGTATGATATTAAGTATGATATGTATAATTTGTTCATACCATATTGAAATGTTATTGTATAAATGTAGTATTTGAGTAGGTATGGCATGGTTTTTTGTATTTTGATATTTAATATATTCAACCATATTATGCCAACGTGATCATTCATATCATATTTAAATAGTCTATAATCATTTCATATTCATAGGATGATAAAAAACAGAGGGAAGTGAAATAGGCGTGGAGGCATTTGAAATGGTTGAAGTTTTGTTTCTAACCGGGTTTCTTCCAAGGCCAAATGATGCTTGCAATGGAATTGGAGTTGCCAAAGGATTTTGAATTTCTGCTCGAATGCTATCATGATCTTTTTTTGATTTCGCGCCATCTTTGATTTCCTCTTCGATCAACTTCGGCTTTGATTGCGATGGATTTACATTTGAAACCATTTTGTGATATGTGAAAGCGATAAATGCTCGTATGAATTATTGGGATTAGAGTAGAATAGCTTGTTATCGAATTTTGGTATGCTTAAAAAGTCTGTATTTTGACGATACATAGGGAATAAATTTAATATCGAAGATAAGAAAATAAGATTATTATAATGAAACCAAAAGACAAACGCTCGATAACATTCGATGATTATGGTCCGCTCACAGATGTATGCAAACAATTAAGTATTGATTTAATTTTCTTTTTAAATTTCAACATGGGGAAGAATTTGAAATAAAATATGTTTTCAGTATGACTAAAGCATTAGAAACATATGTTGAATTAAAAGTCATTTTTATCTAGTATATAGAATATACATAATACATGTATATTACCGGTCAGGTTGGGGGACCTTATACATGTACATGTAACATGAACAGTCATTCTAGCCTTGAATGTGCCTTAACAAATCATTTTAATCTTGAATGTGGCATAACGAACGAATCATTTCAGCTTAGGAAAGGTGTGGCTTAAGAAAATAAGGCGCAGTTGTCCAAAAATAGTAAAAAATTAATGTTAATTAATACAAGAATTTAGTGCGATTCATGGATTTAGTAAAGATCCTTTATACGTTATCGTTATTGGACATTATTAAAAAATATTTTTTAATTCTTTGTTACATAGAGGTACAGAAAATTACTCTAGCGCCAGAAATTTTCGTAATCACGAGATCTTATGTTGCAACGTTTTTCGGGAATTAATATTTCGTGATTGATTTTGTCCAATCAACGATGAGGTTTTCCATTGAAATTCGGGAAAGTTAATAAAAATGCAAATAAGTCATCGGACGGATTTTTTGATATAAAAATTTCCTCATAGATATTAACTTTACATAGTCTTGTTGACCCCATTTTGATATCGCTACCAACAATAACCACCAAGTTGTTTGTACTTTGCGCATATACAACAAATTGCCTGTGCTTGATATTAACGAGGATTGCCTATATTTTTTATTAAAAACTAGGGATCCACATAATCTTTTCAATAATAGCAATTATTTGCCATTTTTTTTCTAGTTTTCTTTTTTATTTTACTTCCAAAATGATAAAGCAGAAAAGTCACTTCTAATTATATAGTTATATATACAGTTATGCGAAAAACTATCGCTATGCAATAAATTAATTATAATGCTAAATTATCGTTATTATTAAAAACGTAAATGCCCACATTAAAGAAAATGTTATAAAAAGTACAGTTGTTCAACGCAGAGTTCGTGATCTACACTGTCTTCTGTGTTGAATTACTCGATGTGCTCACAATTACACGGTATCGTTTGTTTTCTGTCCTTGTTGTTTTTTCTGCTTTTGTTGGTCTTTGGTAACTACAAGATCCTCAAAATCACCAACGTCCACAATAAAATCTCGAAATAAAATCTCGGTTGCATATGATCGTCTTTCCAACAAGTTAATGTGGCTTATCAATTTATTAATGAGTTCAATACTGATTTGCCCGGAGTTGCCATGATTGGAACCAACCATATCGATATTATTTGGTTCGTTATTTCTTGTACTTGAAATCTCACCGGATCTCAATTTACTTTCAAGATTTTTAAGTTCATCGATGTCTATATCGTCGATTAACGGTAAAGCTTCAATTTTATTGAACGTTTCTCGTAACTTTCTCTTCATTTGACCTCTGATAAAAGGCAGTTCTTGAGCCCATCCGAAGGGAGATATTTGCGACGCACCTTTTAATTGAAAATTTGAGAAATTCTCTCAATAAACCATGATAACAATCTTGCATTTATATAACCATATATGCACTTACCAAAACAAAATGCATAGATTGCTACTCCTAAACTAAATGCACCACCAATAGAACTTAATAAGCCAAGAACTGTTTTATCTCTATATATGTTGATAGCAAGAATGCGTAAGAAGAAAGCTCAACAAACAAGAAGCAAACGTTTATAACATGAAAACTTTTACGCACTTTGTCTCCTCGTTTACTATCATCACTCGCGTCTGATAATAGAATTCAATGGTCGCATACGGATCAAACTTGGTTGCATTATCTGGACTAACGACATCTTATTTCGAAAAAGTCTATATGTTATTAATTTCATAAAAGCATAAGCTAAATAACAAAATCCTCATATAATTACCCATAGAAGATGAAATAACAAAATAGTCATTCGTTTTTGTGAGGATGCCAGCTCGATTAAAAACTCCAATCTTATTAAGATCTTTGTTTTGTGACCTTTCGAACCACACGATATGTTTCTGTATAGTTTTTTGAGTCATTATATTTAGCATTTATTCGAATTTTTCAAAATTAATAAATAGATATTGATGATATACCTGACCCGGCGAAACAAAATGCACATTTTCTAATTTGAACGCTTCTTCCACCACATCAACTGAATTAGGATCTTCCTGAGAGAAGTTCGCTTTGTAAAATTCTTATAAAAAGAAGAAATATTTCTTTTAGAATTGAATAAAATCGTGGGAAAGTGCAAAAAAAATAAATTAGAAAATGTACCTGAATCATCAATTTTAACCCACATATTCGTATTCCAGATAGAATTTGTTTGATTATTCAAGGTGTTGCTAGAATTTTTGCTTCGATACACTTCCACTATTATTCCAAAAATTTTATTAGGGCCAAATTGTACGCCAACGTCCGAATTATTTGAGAGTTGAGCCGGGTTCCATGAGGCAGCTTTTCCCGGCTTAATTGTAGTCAAGTTATTATCAAAGTAATCTTGACACAAATTATTTCCGTTAGCGACTTGAGTATCTTAAAGTTGAAAAAATTGTTAATGTTTATTTATAAAAGATTTGTTTTGTCAATGAAATTTGGTTTCATTTTAAATCAATACCTGCTCTAACAAAATTGCAACTTAGCGTAAAATCGAATGGAGCCGAAAAGTGCAGGTCTAGAATGAAGAACAAATAGGCAATGAATTAGCATGCTTATTCATGAACAACTGTTAAAACGATTATAATATTTAAAAAAATTTACATGGCGCAGGTATCGTTTGTGATAAATCTTTGTATGTCTGAAGGTGTGGATTCTCGTTTTTAATATCGAATGATAGAATCACAAGGTAGAAAAGACAAACAGCATACACCGTACACATAAAAAGTAACTTTATCCCATAGACAGTTTTGGATTCAGTTTCGGGTCTGTATGGAACAATCTCGAAAATTTTTTTAAAAATTCGTCGAAATTTACATTTCACTTTTTCATTGGCTCTCATCAAAGACGATGCCCTAACCTTAATCTTTTTCATTTTGTACTATTATTTTTTAATTTGGTCTAAGTTATATAAATGGATATAACAATGCTTGTCGAGATAAAAAAATTCTATTGAAAAGTGTAATTTGAAAGCGTTTGATTTTCGCAACAAATTGAGGACATACAAGCTTCTTTTTTATATTTGAGGACAACGAATAATGCTACATTCATATAAGACAAAAGCAAAACTCATAACAATGACCTAAAATTTCCTTTTATAGTCGTATTAGGAAAATTTAAATATTAACGTTAATACACCTGTGCATGTAATGAACAAAGTCATGTATGTATGCGCAGATCTTTGATCTTCCTGAAAAAAAAGGAGAAACAATCGAAAGAAGTTAAATGCGCAGTGCGTATACATGTATTTGTTCTTTATTCATGTGCATGTTAAATAATATATGAACAGTGACAATGCAATAATATCGCTGTGAAAATTTAATTCCGATAATTTCGGACGAACATGATCATTTTATTTTTATAAATCAGCAAACTGAAACATAACCCCTGACTAATTAATAAACATTCATTGACAGGATACCAATTAAAATAAAGAATAAAATTCTAAATAAAACGCAAAACTTCCTTTCATGCAAAATTCGCCTGATTTAATCGTGAGGCGAACCATATTATATCAAATTCATTGCCACATATTAGTTTAGACTCACGATAATCACGAATCATTTAATAGAATTGAAAATTATCAACACTTTTCTTTTCAATATCATTGATAAATCTCGCGTGTTCGTGCAAATTGCCATTTGCATATCTAATTTTTAAAATGAGTGTCCTAGGATCAGGCGATTACTAGAAACCTCGAAATTATTTGTGTAATGATGAATGACGAAAAAGTTTTACATTTTAAGCATAGTTGTTATACTTTTATAATAAGTCTAAAAATTAAGTATAAAGAATATTAACCGTATTATTTTATGTACATTGTTGTTGTGGGCTGGTATAATTTATGTTTGTAATACATAATTGATGATTGAACCATTGATATCGATGTACATGTAATAAGAATATTAAAAATTTCATGTTGATATGGCTTATCAAGAATAAGAAACTTTATATTTGCTTGATAATGAATTTTTATGATTAAAACAAACGCAAATTTTTTGACTAAATTTGACAGAGCATAAATCAAACGGTTCTTAATAAACTTCCAATTGTTGAAATCCTTTTGACTAGTGAATATTGAGTTTCAACTTTTGACAGAGAAACTCTGCGTCTAAAACCTCTCTACGTAAAATTAGTGCTCGATTGCATGATTACGTATGGTTCTTTTTTTATATAAATAATAATAATATGTCACATTTCTTTTTATTAATTTTTTGCGGGTATATTTTTGAAATTTAGAAAAGATACAAATCACATATATGTGAGATTTCACTGAAGTTAACCAGTTATTTGAGTAAAAAAATAATCATTTGTTAATTATCCAACTTTTGTTCCCTTTGTGTATGTTGTACAAATAAACTGGCCCATTTTAAAACATTTAACATTTATCGTTATTGAACAATGCATATCGGATCTACATAATCTACATGCCTCTCTATAACGACCGACATTTTGATAATTTTATATTCAAAAACAAAAATGGCTCATATAAATTCATCTCTCTATAACGACATTATTAATGATTCCCTATAGTGACAACGAAATTTATGGTGTCGTTATAGAGGTTGACGTGTAAATGATCTTTCACGTGATTAATCACGCGTCAAACTTAATTGGCTAAATACATATACATGTATTAAATAGCAATAGGACAATTGCGGGCGTGACTAAAGCGGGAGGCGATATAAGTTTTGTTGACTTGAAGTGATAGCTATTGCCTTGATATTTTATTATTTGTTGACAAGAAGTCATACAGATCTAATTTAAAGTATTTTGTTAGATATTCCTCTTTATTAAATAAAAATGCTTTATCTTTCTCATTTGTAAATGCTGGATCACTTTTGATAATTTTATAATTGGCACAAGGAAGCCTTTAAAACAAATTAAACTAGATTTTGAGTTGTAGATAATTCAGGTTTACTTTCAACTCCTTGTTATAATACTTGTATGCTATTACACACATACTGCGATAATATGGAAATCCATGTTGTTCAGCATCGATTTATTTTGCGCCACAATATTTGTGCTTGACGCATATTTTACCAAGTAATCCCCAGTTCTGGATACTTAGCCTTAATTCTGTTGTTAAATCGGTTGATATGGTGTCGTATTAATTCAGTTTTTTATATTGGTCACAAAGTTGAACTGGTTTCAATTGAAAGAGTTTAGCAGCCTTGCCGTTATTGTTTTTAAGCATCTGTACAACTGCTAACTTTTCATGAGTGTTCCGACTCAGATGTTGTATGGTAAGAACAAAAAAGCACATTAATATTTTTATTTGCCAAAGGTCTCATTATAACTTTAACCGTTAAAAAATTTTCTTCATGGTGGATTTACTATTATTGCTATGTCAATTATTATTACTAAAAGCAAAACTTCGTTGTTTCTTTATATACACGTACATGTAAAAAAATGTTGGCAGAATTTCACTTAAAGCAAAATACGTTATAAAAATAATTCTAAGTCACATAACAATAGAATTGTTCCTTTATATTACATAACGTTTAACATACACAGAATCAACTTGCATAGAAGTTCAATAGTAATAACGATAGCAATACAAAAATATCGCAACGTTAATACATGTAATCATTAAATGTACATATATGCCAGCATCAAAAAAACTGCATTAAAAGTTTTTTGTGCACACATCATTCAAGCAATTTATATATCGTTATAAACGCGTTTGATAAAGTGAACCCAAGATGGAATCAAATGCTCCTCATTGTAATAAATTACTAAAATGTCGATACTGCGATGTGTATTTAGTCACAATACTCGTGATTGTGATAAATGTTACTCTTGACAAGAAAATAGGTACTGCATAAAATGGTTCAAATATCGCGAACGAATTTATAACGATAAATTAATAAAATATCGATAATCTAATAAAAGAATCAAACAAAATTATTGATGATAAATATAAATTTTTCGAATGGATTTCTTTTGAAAGATTTACCAACGTTGAATATCTTGTAAAAGGAGGTTTCGGTCAATTTATAATGCAACCTGGTTGGATGGACCATTTGGATAGGTATTCCACATGGGATCATAAATCTAAACGACAGGAGAACATGAGGTTGTGTTGAATCATTACATAATTCAAGCAAATTACTCGAGAGTTTTTTCTAAAGTAAGAGTTTGCTTTTATTTGTTGATATAAACAAAAATAGATTCAGCTTGCTCTACGATATTACTATGAATTATTATGGAATAACTAAAAACTCAACTACATGTACAAACGAATACTCTATAGTAATGGATTGTGCAGAAGAAGATAGTGATCGTCGTAAATATATTAATTCCAAAATTTAACTTGGAATAAAAAAATTAGAATATTTATCTGATATTTTATCTATTGTCTAAAAATGATTCACGAGGAGAAATTAGTAAATCGTGATTTAGATCCTGGAAATATATTAATTAGCGAAACTTCTATCATTGCTGATTTTGGACTCTGCTTTTCAGCAAATATAGAAAATTAAATAAAGAAATTTTATGGAGTACTTCCTTATACAGTATGAGTTCAGAGGTACTGTTGCGCGCTCTTCGTGGATAGTGGAATTGAGGTGAGTGTTAACAAGGCGAGATTGAGAGCAAGACTGAATGATTTTCAAGTAACCGCAAATTGAATGGTTTTCATTTTTAAACATGTGAAGAAATTAAAGGATAAACGGTCAAAATTATATAAAATTAAAGAAAAGCATCAATGAAAAATAATGTGACACTAATTTGCAGGATAAAATTTTTAATATGAATGAACGTATAAAGATTCAGTAGAAATGCATTATACCATTTTTTGTTCTTAGAATTCGATATCGATATTGGTGTTCCAAATAAAATTACGTGTAGTAAAAATGCGGCAAAAATATGCAGAAAACGGTATGATAAATGCATTTACCGATTCGATATAACAATTTGCAGATCTCAATTGTCTATACCGATACCGTGTACTGTAGGAAACTTTAAAAGATGTTCTTTTATCTTTAATCTATCACCGTTCCAGGTTACGCCGAACCCAGAAAAATTCGAAATAAACATTATTAAGATCAGGGTGTAAAGTTATCTTCCCGTCATTTTTTACTAATGGATTTAAGCATTTTCACTAGATTGTTTTGTCGGGTTGATCAAAAATTACACTTTTATTGGTTTGTGCCATGCGTGCCACTTACTCTAAACAACATATTCGGCGTAACAGTGGCTTAACCTGGTACACAATATGATATAAATATATTATGCCCTAATATAACGATAAAGATTAGAAATGTGTAAAGACAGAGATCGGAAAAACGGGAAATCCCTTTTGATTAATCAACTCAATATATTCAATTCTATGCTCTTTTGATATAATTAAAAAACCAATTTCATAAGATAAAAATAGTTATCAGTTTCTTTTAAAACGAGGTGTGCCTTTGATAATGTCATATTTATTGGAAGTGTTTCATCATAAATTTGTATCTTCTTAAAAAAGTTTGATATCTTTGAATTTTTATCGCCACAAAAGAAAATGAGTTTTTGAAATAATCTTACATAGTGACTTACCTTCGTTTGGAAATATAATTAACGTCTGGCAAACCTGCATATTCGGTATGATTTCAATTAATATGAAAATCCATATTAAATATATGCACCTTTATCGGTTGAAAAATTTCGATTACTGTAAATTGCATTTAAATGAATTTGTTGATTTTTCACGCATTTTTTGCGGTTCTGTTTTAATTATAAAATTCAAAACATTGAATAATTTCTTCATTTATTTTAGTATATTCTAAAGAATTATATTACTGAAAATATAAAGCATTCAGTCTAGCTGATAAACGAATAAGTCTGACAAAGTTTTCTCAACATTTAGCTTCAGCGTATTATTTTCCATTTAGGACCTCTGGACTCATATAAGAAAATATTCCATAAATTTTCTTGGATAGATTTTTCTATATTTGTGTCCATGTTCCACATTAATATATTCCAGGATGAAGTCACAATGCACAAACTTCCGTGCGTGAATAATTCTCAGATTATTATATAATTATTTTAATTTGCCAACAAGTCAATTTGAATTAATATCGAAAATCTCCATCTCCGTATAAGTCATTACTATTGAGTATTCATTTGTAACTGAAATACACTCTTAAAATGTTCGTTTTTACCACGTTTCTAAATTCCGAAGTAATTTGTGTAAACAATTGCAGTATAACTACTTCTCTTTCTTCATGATTCCATTTGGGCAATAATCCATCCAGCCAGTTACTTTATAAATTGGCCCAAAACCTCCTTTTGCAAGATATTCATCGTTGGTAAATCTTCCAAAAGGAATCCATTCAAAGCTTTTTCATAAATTTTGTTTGCATCTTTTATTAAATTATTGATATCTTTATCTCATTTTGACCATTTAAATTTATAAATTATGAAACCTTTTCTGCAGTACTCATCTATTGACAAACTTAGTTTTTACGTCATCGATATTTGTAATACATGTATCATCATTATCTTTACTACAATGATCGCACATTGAATATTTGGATGTTCATTATTAATATCAAAAATACGTGTAATCATCCTTCAACGTCAATATATCAATGATAATAATACCATTCGCTTGCCGTTCTCTATTGATCTACTGATACACGTCATGAAACCATTTAATAATGCGTTAAGAAACGTATGTTTATCGTCAAAATTTATTATGACATGATTAAGCATCACTCCCTAATCAATGTGACAAATTAAATGCACCTAGATTAAATGAAATCATAACTTTTTTAAAAAGATTAAACAAAATTTGCGCGTTTTTTGAGGGTATAATATTAAATTTATATTAAGCTGACCTGTGATTATTTAAATATCATACCCTGTTTCGTTTTCATTTCAATCTGCGACAATCAACTCACTATCATTATGATTAACATATCCGATATGTGCATTTTGTATATAAAGTGTATTGCGCCCATACCGTAATAAATTTTGTTTTAAAGGAAAAAGCATGTTTATTATTTATTCTTAGTCTTAGTTAACATTAAATAGTTTAAAGTTATTGTAGAGAACATCAATGCCGGCGAGGTTAGCGTTATTTTGAGGTGGATGGTTATAATACGCACGCGTTTGTTACGCTTTTTGATATCAACGATGAGCATCCTAACACTCACAATATTTGCAAGTGAAGGGTAAGTAGAAACGAACATTTTGTGGTGTTAACAGAGTTTGATGATACAGCTTAACGCATCTGATAAATTATATTTGAAGCTTATCTTGGTTATTGCTTTAAAAGTATTACAGCTGTTAAATGTTTCGCCTAAGCGTACGATTAAGTCATAAGTTCGTTGTATATCTGCTTGACCAGTAAGGTTGATTAATCCACAGGGCACAAGTTACTTTTATTAGAGAATTAACATGTAGTATCAATTAAATATCTTAATTATTTTCCAAGTCAGTTCTTCGTAATTTGAAGTAGTACATTTTTGGTTTTTAGTATATCATAATAACTTGGCCCAAAGATCACTTTGAAGTATTAGATCATTTGAATTTACATGTATGTTTTTCATGATCCGATTTGCGAATTAATCCAGATTGCTTTATACAGTAAAATTACCCTTTTGCAAGATACTGTATTCAACCTTGATAAATCTTATTCCACTCGAAAAAATTAGCTTATGCATATTTCTAAATTAGCTTGTGACATTTAAGGGGGGATAATCTATTACTATTCGATAAACAAATTAGCGTTTTAGGTATTACATGAGTTTAAATTTCGTGTAATATAATATCCATATACAGTCGGATCAGACCTCCATAAAAGAACGCGATCGGGACAACTAATTTTTATTCTATCATAGAGGTTGTTCTTAATACAGAAATAATTTTAATTTCTTGGTTCTCAAAGATATGTCCTTATATAAAGGTTGTTCTTTTATGGAGTTCTGACTGTATAATTTATATTAGATAACACGCATTCGGAAACTCTTTGATTGAATCGCGCGGATTTATCAATTGAAAAAATGAAACAAATATCGATTTCAAACATTGTGCATATACATGTACATGTACATGTAACATGTATGTCAAAAAACTGCACTCGAAATTGTACATAAATACGAAACAAGTCTTGCCACAGGATGAATAATAATACATGTATATGCACTTACATCGGCACTTGCAATAACAATTTTAATCAGCGCTCACACTAAAAAGGAAAAAGGCTCGAAGGATACAGTCAGCAACTACAAAATTATACACACAATCCCCAATCTTATATACTTTCTAAGCGAATTGCGTTATTCCATTGACATTATAACAAACCTGCAAACCAAAAGAAAACCTCAACGGAGAATAGTAGACCAACGAATACAGAAACGAACAAAAAGAAAATTCTTTGTTAGTAAATTTACACTTTTTGAGAGCATAGTGCAGGGACGAAAAGCAAACAAATTTCGAGAATCTTATGAAAATAACTTGGAAAAGCCTTGAACAGCGTCTGATAAACGGAAATAT
Organism: Ambispora leptoticha; assembly: GCA_910591765.1. Lineage (NCBI taxonomy): Eukaryota > Fungi > Glomeromycota > Glomeromycetes > Archaeosporales > Ambisporaceae > Ambispora > Ambispora leptoticha. The sequence continues at coordinate 2,875 of CAJVPS010000864.1, read as the reverse complement.
AAAAAGATTACTTGATTAGCAATACAATATTAAAAAGAAGAAAATCCCTCGTAAAAAAAAGATTAAGAATAAAAATAAGTGTGATCTTCAGTTACGAGAAAAATCATTGAAACGAGATTTGAAATAAATCGATATCGATATATAATGACAACTGGAAAACCAGTAAGAATGCCGGTAACATTCCCAAAACCAGTAAAACTTCCATCACATTTAACATTCAACGGAGATCCAGACAAATATCCTGAATGGAGAGCTAAAGTCATATCGCTAATAACAGCAACATGGGGAGAAGCATCGTTCTTTGGATACTTCACCGGCAATGAAAACGAAGGATATACCTTTCGAGCGGTAACTTACGATGACGGACTTTGGAACGTCGTCGCAATGAAAAAGCAGATCGCGCAAATAATGATTATGATGGTAGAAGAAGCGTCAAAGTGGGTATCAATGTGGGTGCACAGCTTCGATACAGAATTCAACTGTTTCTTTTTACCGACACACGAAGGACCAACAACGGGTATTCATGGGTATCCTAATAGGGGATACAATATCACCAGAAAATGGAACAATAATAAAGGAGCACCAGGCATGAATAACACGGTAGTTCCTGTATCATTTATAACCGAATGCGACAAACATTTTATCAAAATAAGTCTAACCGACTATCAAATCAGCATCTATCAGATGAAATGGGAACCGAGTGAACAAACCATTGAAAGTTGGAAATCTGAATTGACCTTTCACATGACGCAAGCAGGAATGACATGGGAATTTCTTGCCGGCAAAAAAACGTTCATGACAAATCTGTTACCTCCAAATGTACAAAGATATCTTCTCTTGCAGGGAGAAATCGATACTGAAGAAAAGTTTTGGGACGCGTTAAAACGATGTGAACGATTATTCGGAACTATGACTTTTCAAACTCAAAATGACCGAAACATAAAAGAACAACGACGACCTCGAACTAATTTAATTGCCACAAATCTATGTTTTAAGTGCGGAAAGGAAGGACATTTTGCTCGAGAATGCCCTAAAAAAAACAGCATGCTCTAAATCAGAAAAAGAAATCGAAAAAGCACAATAAAACTGCTTCAATTGTGGGATAAACGCCAAAAACAAAACCATCAGAAAATATAACGCGATTATAGTAATATTGAATATACATGTAAATAGTATCTAAAGTAGCTAGACATGTGGGGGAATGATGCTGTAACACACGTATAATTAATAAAGTAAATAAAGGAATAATATTGAAATAAATGGCAAACATGCATCCAATATAGAAAGTATCAATGTGTCCCAGCTGCATTTATTATATTCGATTAGCATTTGACAATCGTAAAACACATCAAAACAACACTTTATTTTCTCTCTCTTTATTTTATGATTAAAGAGCAAGTTAACTTGACAAACATTAAATAATAAAGTTAAAGCCTACGTTATGTAATTTATGCTTTCACAAATGGTTTATTCAAGACTTTTAGAATTTAGTCCATCTCAACTTTAAACACAAGCAATTCAGATATTTATATAATAGCAACTACTACCAAACGAAATATACTAGTTTTGTTTTTAATAATGCCAATTATCTGTTAACAAAATGAATAATACATTTTCTCTCATGATCACATAAAGATAACGATAACGATAATATATTTCTCGATCAACAACGCACGCAAAATACTGATCGATATACAGTAAAAAAATATTTCAGCGGCATATTCCAAGCATCAAGATACTAAAGTAGCTAATTCAGCGTCTGACCGTCAAGATACCCAAATAAATCTTGAAGAATTTCATGATATTATAAATAAATGTATAGTTCTGAGAATTGATCTTTCAGGTTTTTTTATTCTCAATAATAATTACAATATTAAATATTCATAAAATATTAATTAATAACTCTTGGATTTTTAAGCAACAGTATCCCTACAATCACAAACCATATTAACATTAGAAGCCAAGTGTTTAATGACGATGATGATATCGTTATTTTAATTCATTTTGAATATTCATTAAATAAATAATAGAAACAGTTTTATTTAATATACGTAAATAAAATTTTCAGAATTTGATGCTCAACTGTAATTGTTTTTATTGATTTTTTCAATTTTCGATGCTATTAAATAAATGCATTGCTATGTAAGCACATTATAACTCGTTCACCAGACAATCACATTTTAATTTGGGCAAGACAATCATATCATAATCAAATGGGATAGCGTCATTATTGTTATGCTAACGCTAAGGTACATTAATAAATCGAGGGAATTATTTTCTAAAAAAGAACATACATAGATCTTTAAGATAATCTTTTGGTTGTGATAAGAAGGTACATGTATTTATCATTTCATCTGTAACTAATTTTAGTTATTATCAGCGCATTTAAGAACAGTCTTAATCTATTTTTGAAAAAATTTAGAAGCAAAAAATAACTTTCATTTTGGAAATATACATTTTTATCTCCTATATAAACTCTGGAAATTAATTTGCTTTGAATTGTGTAATGATTTCAATATAACTTTTCTTTATTCATATTGTCTTCTTCATGATCCTATTCCAGTTAATGGTCCATCCAACGCTTTATAAATTGTCCCAAACCCTCCTTTTGCAAGATATTTTAACTATTCTATTATACTTTAATTCAATAATAAATGAAGCATTACCTTACTAAAAAAACTAAAATAAAATTAATATTTTTTAAAAAAAGATATTTTATATATTATCACTATTAATTTGCAATATTAGAACTTTAAATTATGCAAACAGGTTGTTTTAGATTTGATAAATATATATTTTAAATTTCATAAAAATTGAATTAGTAGTTATAAAGATATTAAGATTCAAAGTTGAGTAATTAAATTATTTATTATAT
>CAJVPS010000863.1:0-19195 GCA_910591765.1 Ambispora leptoticha | reverse complement strand
ACATTTCTTTTTTCTTTTCTTTACAAAAATTAAAAAATATCAAAAATACATAAAAAACATAACAAAAAACCAAAAAACAAAATTTTCTCTTTAATATCTTCCCCTCTTCGTGCCATTATGGCACAAAATACAAATAATTCAAATACACCAAGCACATCCAAGGCCAATAAATCCTCTATCCAATTCATTTCTACAATACCTATAACACCAACACCTTTAGACCTCTCTCAAAAACAAACTTCTTCTTCTCTTACTAATAATCATGGAACTTCAGCCAATCAAAGCAGCTCAAAGTATAAACAAAAAAAAACTCGCAGAAATCATACTGATCCATATACAAATTCTGATCTAGAAAATTGCTGAGTCACACGTAGCATATCCACACACATATCATCTTTCAAAGAAGAACCAGATATCGAGTTAACATATGAAACAGATGACACAATCAGCATGTATCTAGATACTCCTGATTATCAATCAGAGATATCAGAAATAGACAGCCAATTTCCACCAATCAACTACAACATCTCTTCTCAATCTAAACCTAAAGATCAATCAAGCACGTCTAATCACAAAATCACACTGACTGATAATAATCAGTAATGGCAAATTATAACAAGTCGCAAATGATATAATGCATGGATCTAATACATCGCTTTCACAGATGAGAACCAGAAAGAAACAGAAAACATTAATTATAACCAACTAAAACAACATGCATACAAGCATCTATGCAAAATTCCAGGCTATATCTCTCACAAAATAATTAAAATAAACACACAAAATTACTTTCAAATCTTCTTTAATTCATCTCAAGCCCTCCAAAAAGCTCTCACACATACAATTAACAAAAATCACCAACTACTAGCTGAAAAACCACAAGATGCAACTCAAGATACCCACACCAACATTATTTCCCTCAGAGACGTATCACTCAACACTTCTGAAAGCTTAATTCACAACACCTTCTCACAATTTGGCACAATCAAAGATATTAAATCCAAAATAGCCAATCAATGGCAATATACAATAATCAAATTTGAAGAAAGAAAAGCCGTTGACAAAGCCCTTCAAAACTGGTCAATTCTTCTCAGACAAGACAACATATGAATAATGCCACTGCAAAATCAACACAAAACTATTACTAATAGAGATCAGCACAAACTAAAACTTACCAATCTGCCATACAGATGTACTGCATATGAACTCTCTGAATATTTAGACTCAATAAAAGCTAAAACCTGCTACATCCCATGATCACCAGTCAAATATCAAAGATAACAATACATCTGGATTACATTTACATCAGAAAGTGACTTAAACTTAGCACTAACATCATCAGTCACACTAAGATAATCACATCTCAAATAAGAACAAAAATCAACCATCATCTGTAATATGTGCTTCAAACAAGGACACTATGCATCCAAATATCATAGTAAAGTAAGACACGCCTTCCAATATAAACAACTTAATAAACTTTACGAAAACAGAGAACTATCCTACAGAAAATCAACCATTGATATAGCCTTCAGATCTTATAAAGACGCATTACTAAAAGGAAAAAATTCTGACACTCCAATTAATAACTCACAACCACCAACTTAACATTGGAATCAACAAAATCTCAAAATATTACAAAAGTAAAACACCAACAACATCACAAAATCTAACAACAGTCAAGCTTCTTCACAATTAACAAATAACAATAATAATACAAATAATAACGAATAAATAATATCTTTGCTCAAACTCCACACAGATATAGACACACTATCAACACAACTCAACTTACTACAATCAAAATTTGAATTAATAGAACAAAAACTTGATCAAATTCTTTCAAAATTCTCATCTCATACGCAAGATTTAGACACAATCAATAAACAAATAACCCTATCATCACAATCACACATCATCAATAACCAATCAGCGCTCACAACTAAATAATCACCACCTTCAGACAATTCAAACCAAATTATACAAGATCAAAAAAATCAAATTACAGAGCTTACAAAATTCAATCAACAATTACAAAAACAGCTACAACAACTTCAATCTCAACAACAAACTATATTAAATAAACTTAGCACAATAGAACACCAAAACACTTATAATGAATAAAAATACACACATGTCATTTACCCCAATAAACTTATCACAAACAACTAATCATATCTATAATACAAACACAAATTCTAACACAACAAACTCACCTACAATCTCACAAAATACACAATACACACATCCATCAGACAATAATATAGGTCTTAAACAAATAAATACACTAAGAATCGTCACCTTAAATTGTAGAGGCCTCAACACAAATAGAAAAACTGAAGATATCCACTCACTCACTCAATTTTATCACATCAACATCATCATTCTCACTAAAACCAAACTACAAACACACACAGCAAAATATTGCTTCAAAAACCTACCAAACTACACTCACATCTGGACATGCAACAATAACTACTCATTTGACACCGGCATCAGTATCCTGCTTCACAATAGCTGGCACACACACCTACAAAAAACTACCAAACTAGAAGGACGACTAATTCACATCAAGCTAGCCTTCAAGCAATCAATAAATCTCAACATAATTGGATGCTATTTGTCAGCTGTCAATTACGAACAGGAAAAAAAAATCAAAAACAAACTTATGAGATACATAAATAACATAACATCACACAAACAACACGTCATCATTGGAGGAGACTTCAACAAATATTACTTTCAACCATCTAAGCATAGCCTAACCAATCTCTTACTTTTCAAAGAAATGGATGACGGCTTCCATCTCAAAATATCCAGGATTACTCAATCATATATGGACACACCAAAAAATATATCGCTGACTAGATACAATCTGGCATTCACCACACATCACCAATAATCTTAAACATGCATCAATAATGGAACAACAATGGATTGAAACAGATCACTTACTAGTAATCAATGATATACACACCAGCACCCTATTTCATAGAACATCACAACACATAATTAACTGACACAAAAGAAAAAAGCTAGCATACAAAATCAAAAATATTCCAGACCAAACATGGCTAGAATATCAAACTCTTACAGCAGAAATCTTCCAAAAAACAAAACTCAATAACACATCAATCAACTCTCAATGGACCAAAATTAAAAAAACTATAATTCAATTAGCTGACAAAACACTCAAAAAGATAAATATAACCAACAACAAAAATATATCAAAAATAATATGTATCATACAAAAACAGATCTTCTTATTAAACGCAATGATTTACTTTTACACACACACTCAAAGCCAATAAGAAAAGTCAAAAATCCTAAAATCAATCATCAATAAATATACCAGTTCCACACTAACCTCTCTACCTATACTAATAAATATCCACGATACAGATTGGATACAAAAAGTAAAACAACAACGAAAAATACTAGCAACAAAAAAGATACTAGAAATAAAAAAATACAGAGCAGAAATAATAATAGCTAACATCAAGAAAAACCAACAATCACTATATCATAATCCAAGTACAATGCTACACAACTCATTAGAAAGAAACTACCAACAAATTTCAATTACCAAAATACATCAAAATAACCAATTCACAGATCACCCTATCAAAGTTAAAGAACTAGTTAAACAATATTTTCATTAATGGACACGTCTCAAAAATACCACACTCTTTCCTAATAACCAATAATACAAATAATACAAACCTCAACCTCACATACCAGACTCAGCATTTTCCACAATTTGCAACCCAATCTCAACTGATGAATTTCTTAACACCCTCGTAGCAGCTCCCTCTTTTAAAGCTTCAGATCCAGATGACATATATAACATTCTATACAAAAAAAGTGATCAAATAATTCACAATGCACTTATCAATTTATTTAACGATTGCATACAAAAAGCTAATGTACCAACAGAATGGAAAAATATCATCATTACTCTCATCCCAAAACCATATGACTAGGAAGGAAACTTAGATTATACACGGCCCATAACACTTATTAATAACACCAGAAAAATTTTCTCTCACATTCTTACAAGTCGCATCTCAACAATCTGCAAAAATCTTAACATACTACAAGGTTTCAACTCATCAGTCCTTCCAGACACAAGCACAACTGTCCCTATCCATATACTTAACAGCTTGCTTGAAGATGCACGCTCTCACAAAAAAGAAATTTGGTGCGTCTTTCAAGACATGAAAAGAGTGTATGACTCTGTCAGTTGGACAATGTTATCCAAAGCACTTACATGAATAAAAATACATCTCTAATATATTAGTCTTCTAAAAAATATTCACATCTCCTGCCACAATCAAGTAATCATAGTATATGGTAACACAGAATAATATTCAGTACTCGATGGCCTAGATCAAGAAGAAGTTAATGCTCCTATCTTATGGTGAATCTTCTATGATCCTCTTCTTTACTATATTAATACACATCATCAATAAGATGGCTACACAATCTCAACCTCATGGACATCATCAATATATCCCTCCAACCAGTCCACACTATTCAAAACAATTAATCATGCCACATACGTAGATGACACAATTTGGCTCGCACACTCATCAAACAGTATGCAAAACATTCTCAACTCAGCCACCCAATTTTACAACATGTACGATATCAATATCAATATCTCAAAGACAGAAGTTCTCCAACTCAACACAAATCCAAACTTTCCATTACCAATCCTATATCTCAAAAATGAAAATATACCCCTAAAAATCTTACAACCCTCAGAGAGTACAAAATACCTAGGCTTATGGATAAGCGGAAATGGTAAATTCCAAAAGCAATAACAAGTCATCAAGTATAACACACAACACCTATCACAAATACTAGCACGCAAGAAACTCAATTATCAGCAGACCACATACATTATCAATAACATCCTATTTCTAGCAATCAAATACCAATTACAACTTATCGTTCTCTCCAAAATATTCTGCTCATCAATAATACGCCACTGCAAAAAATTACTTAAAGCCAAAGCTGGCATAGCACAAGACATATCTGACAACCTTTTATACCACAAAAACTACTTCAACCTAACAAACTTATGGGAGTTACAAATATGACACAAAATCAGTAAACTCATGTACCGCATTAATGACACAGGCCTACTAGGCCAGATCACTCAAATACGATTATGGGACCTACAAGAATAAAGATGGCTTTCACACTCAGTTCTCTCAACTCCAACATCCGAATATTCTCCTCCTGGGAAAAATCTTATCGCAAGCATTCTTCCATTAATAGCCGAAACAAATATCAATTTCCTCATCTCTAACACAATATAACAACTATTATCACAGTTCTCCAACACAGATCACCCTTTACACGATATCATAAAACCTTGGTCTCTATATATTAAATGCTGCACAATATTAAAAAAAGATAAAGTAATGTTTCTCAAACAACTAACAAAATATAATGGCACACAACTCATCACCTGGAGACAATACAAAAAATGATTTAGGCAAAAAGCACATGGAGCAAAACTCAAATGGTTCATCATGCTCGAGCAAATAACTTTGCAAGATATAACTACTTGACAAATCTCTATCCAATTCCGGTCATCAATAACATCACCACCCTCTCTTTCTCAAATCTCAGTTTTGCCTTATTTTAATGGCTCAAACAGATCAGTAACCTCATGGCAACAAGTTTCCTTCACACTTAACAACTTTCAAGATTCATTCACAATTTATTCAGATGGATCAATACAAAACTCACTTACAACATAAGTTAAAGCAGGTGCTGCATGGACAACATGGCCACCTTCAACATCCACATCTTTCTCCATCTCAGAAATACTATCTATCACCAAAGCAGAAACCTTCGCAATCTGTACAATATCCGAATGCATATCACCAAACACTCACATTACAATCCATACAGACAGCCAAGCTGCGATGCAAGAATACAAAAAAAATATCACCAATTGACATTCTCTCTCATAACGAAAACTTTACCAACAACCATATTGATATCTATGGGAAATCCTAGCTCACAATATTCAAACAAAAAATATTCATCTCAAGATAAATAAAGTCAAAGGCCACTCTGATAATCCTGGTAACGATATAGCTGACAGACTAGCCAAAGAAGGATATAATCAGCCACTAATTACAACTAAACTACAATACCTACCATCAACTAAATACCTTCCTATCTTCAGCAAAGACCTCTTAATTGACTCTAACCTTCGACACTTCATCAAATACTTCCATAGCAGTTATAACATTCTAATATGGCAGCAATCTACAAGCATAAAAAACTTTTTACCATCCAACCTAATTCCCCTAATAAACTGGCAAGCCTCTCACCACTGCTGGAAATACAATGACAAATCTAATCTTACTCACATTCCAAATTAAACTTTCATAATTAAAATCATCACATCATCTTTACCCATTCTCAGTCTACTCTCAAAATGGAAGCCAGCACTATATAATAATGATCTATGCTCCCGATACCAATCTCAGTCCAAAATAATTAATCACATCTGGGAATGCTTTCACTCAACAGATCTCTTACATACCCTTCTATCAGCTACTCCACACAAACTAGCCTCATTCATTCACTCTCATATATCTCTATCATTACGAACTAACATAACTACTATCACAACAAACTGCAGACAATTCATTAACTCACAACTGCCTAGCCTATCAACAGATAATCCATCACCATCCTCACCAATCTCCATAATCCACCTACTAGGCAGTCTAATACTACACACACTAACCGCCTTTATTCACACCTTCACATCTAAATCCAAAACTCTTCAAATCTCAACCCTTTTTACACATTGGTTTATTTCAAAGTTCCAAAAAATAATATAGCTCCCTCGATGTCAAGCACAAATAGCACATAAACACCAACTGCACATAACAACCAAAATGAAACGCTCACCAATCACAAATGCTAGATCCAAAGGCAAGCCTTCAGGCCACATAGCCATCACACCCTATAACATAACACTCAGAACACAAGCAGATCCAAATCTTTGTGAATGTCAATTTCCCACTTCTTTACATAACAATAATATCTGTCCACTAGCAGGACGTATTAAACTAGTTCATATTAACTTCATCAAACAAAAGTTGCAATTAGTAACTTCTCATAATACTCTTCTTAACTTTACAGTGCCAGTTTAATTCTAGATTGGCCTATCGGTGGCTAATCATATCGGCATTTTCTTAAAAAGATTCTTTTGGTAGCCCATTTTGTATAATAGGAAACTGTCTCTAAGACAGCTAAAGTTATATAACTTAGTATAGTTTCTTACATCTTGGGTAGGATTACACTGTAGCATAGTAAAATAATAATAATAATAATAATTATTATTATTATTATTATTATTATTATTATTATTATTATCATCATCATTATTATCATTATCATTATTATAATAATTATAATTATTATAATTATGATTATAATTATAATTATAGTTAAGATTATAAATATAATTAGAATTATAAAAAAAATAATAATAATAATAATAATAATAATATTAAAATAATAATAATAGTCATAATAATTATAATTATAATTATTATGATTATTATTATGATTATTATTATAATTATAATTATTATTATAATTATAATTATATTTATAATCTTAATTATTATTATAATTATTATAATTATTATTATTTTAGCAGATTACAATATAATTCTATCCAGGATATAAGAAACTATGCTAAATTACAAAATTTAAGCTATCCTAGAGACAGTTTTCTATTATACAAAATGAGCTATCAGAAAAATTTCTTAAAGAAAATACTGATATGATTAGTTACTGATAGACTAATCTAGAATTAAACTAGTATTATAAAGTTAAGAAGATTATTATGAGAGATTATCAGCTATAGCTTTTGCTTGATGAAGTTAGTGTGTACTAGTTTAATATATCTTAATAGTAGACAAGTGTTATTGATGTATAAGAAAGAAGGAAATTGATATTTGCAAAGGGTTGGATTTGTTTGTATTTTGAAAATTATGTTATAGGGGATAGAGAATGTATAACCTAAAGATTTGTCTTTGAAATTGATACTTATGGTTGGTAAGTATTTCATTTTGACTGTTATATATGATTAATATTCAAATGTTAGTTATGCTTGACAGTGGAAGAGTCATATAGTTTTTCAAAATTTTGATATAAATCAATGTGTGAAGATGACTAAGATTTGAAAAGTTTTAATTTGGGATAGAAAGGTGAGAAGGAAGAAGATTAGTATACGTGAAACTAGGCCATCTAGAAGATGAATAATAGAGATTGGTAAGAAGAATGACAAAATATCTATTAATAAGCTGAATAGTTATGAGTTAATGAATTGTTTATAGCTTGTTATAAGAGTGGTAATGTTTATGCATGATGGTGAAGTTAAATGAAAATGAATAAGAAAAGCCAGTTTGTGTAGAATAGCTAATAGTAGAGTATATAAGAGATCTGTTAAGTAAAAGTATTCCTATATATGATTAATTGTTTCAGAGTGAGATTAATATTAGAAGTATAGATTACTATTATATATTGCTGGCTTGCATTTTGAGAATAGGCTAAGAACAGGAAGAGAGGATGTAATAATTTTGATTATAAATGTTTGATTAGGAATGTGAGTAAGATTGCTTTTATCTATATATTTTTAGTAACGATGGGAAGCTTTCCAGTTTATTAAGAAGATAAGAGGAGGTGGCTAAAATTTTTTAATATATGTAGATTGTTGTCATGTGAGAATATTTTGGCTGCTATGAAAGTATTTGATAAAGTGTCAGAAATTAGAGTTAATTAAGAGATTCTTGCTAAAGACAAGAAGATATTTAGTTGATGGTAAGTATTAGAGTTTGATTATGATTGGTAGTTGAGTATATCCTTTTTTTGTTAGTCTATTAGCTATGTCATTATCAGAATTACCAGAATGACCTTTTACTTTGTTTAATTTGAAGTGTATATTTTTTGTTTGAATATTGTGAGCTAAGATTTCCTATAGATGCCAGTATAGTTGCTGATAAAGTTTTTGTTATGATAGAGAGTGTCAGTTAGTGATATTCTTTTTATATTCTTGTATAGCAACTTGACTATCTGTATGAATTATGATGTGACTTTTTGAAGATGTACATTCAGATATTATACAAATTGCAAGAGTTTTTGCTTTAGTAATAGATAGTATTTCTGATATTAAGAAGGAGATTGATATTAAAAATGGTCATGTTATTTATGCAACATCTGCTTTTACTTATATTATGAGTGAATTTTATATTGATCTATCTGAATAAATTATGAGTAGATTTGAGAGATTATTAAGTATTATACGTATTTATTATCATGAGATAGCAGATCTGTTTAGATCAGAAAAGTGTGATGTGATTGAGATTTGAGAAATGATGAGTGATAATATTGATAATAATTAGAGATATGTCAGATAATTATGTCTTGTAAAGTTATTTGCTTGAAAAATATAAACTATTTGAGTTTTGCTTTATGTGTTTTTTGTCTAAATTATTTTTTGTATTATCTCCATGTTATGAGATATGTTCTGTTATATTTGATAAGTTATTTGAGAAATATTACTTTGTTTTTTTTAGGATTGAGTGATATTTGAGATATAGAAATCAGGACTTGATGATATTATAGAGAGAGTTATCTGTATTAGAGAGTTATGGTATTAGTTGCTATATAGTATTGGAAGTAGTAAAGCTAATATTAGTTTCTGCTATTAGAAGAAGAATGCTTACAATGAGATTTTTACCAGAGAGAGAGTATTTAAGTGTTAGAGTTAAAAGTATTGAGTGTGAGAGCCATTTTTGTACTTGTAGATCCTATAGTCTAATTTAAGTAATTTGATCAAGTAAGCCTATATCATTAATGTGATACATGAGCTCACTTATTTTGTATTATGATTATAGTTCCTATATGTTTGTTAGGTTAAAATAGTTTTTGTGATATAAAAGGATGTCAGGTATATCTTGTGCTATATCTGCTTTGACTTTTAGTAGCTTTTTGCAGTGATATATTATTGATAAGCAAAATATTTTGGAGATAATGATGAGTTATGATTGATATTTAATAATTAGAAATAGGATACTATTAATAATGTAAATAACTTGCTGATGATTGAATTTTTTCTATGCTAGTATGTGTGATACATATTGTATATTATGTTTGATAACTTGTTATTATTTTTAAAATTTGCCATCTCTACTGATCCAGAAATCTAGATATTTTATACTTTCTAAAGGTTACAAAATTTTTAAGAATGCATTTTCATTTTCAAAGTATAAAATTGGTGTTGAAGAATTTGGATTTATATTAAGTTGAAGTGCTTCTGTTTTTGAAGTATTGATATTGATATCACATATATTATAGAATTAGGTGACTGAATTGAGAATATTTTGCATATTGGTTAATAAGTGGGCTAGTCAGATTGTATTATTTACGTATATACTATAATTAATTATTTTGGAGATTGTAGACTGATTATGAGAATATATAGATAATATCCATGATGTGAAGATTATATATCTATCTTGTTAGTGATATGTGTTGATGTAGTAAAATAGAGAATCATAAAATATATACCAGAGGATAGAAATATTAACTTCTTCTTGATTTAAACCATTGAGTACTGGATATTATTTTATATTATTATATATGATGATTATTTGATTATAATAGGAATTGTGTATATTATTTAAGAGATTAATATATTGAGGATGCATTTTTATTCATATAAGTACTTTAGATAGTATTATCTAACTGACAGAGTTGTAGACTTATTTCATATCTTGGAAGATGCATCAGATTTCTTTTTTATAAGAATATGTATCTTTAAGCAGACTGTTAAGTATGTGAATAGAGGTAGTTATGCTAATATCAGAAAGAACTGATAAATTGAAGTCCTGTAATATATTAAATTTTTTACAGATTATTAAGATATGACTTGTGAGAATGTAAGAAAAGATTTTTTTAGCATTATTAATGAGTGTTATAGATCACGTGAGATCTAGATTTTTTTCTCAATCATATAGTTTTGGAATAAGAATTATAATAGTATTTTTCTATTCTGTTGATATATCTACTTTTTGTATATAATAATTAAATAAGTTGATGAGAGCATTGTGGATTGTGTGATTATATTTTTTGAATAGGATATTATATATATTATCTGAATCTGGAGCTTTGAAAAAGAGAACTGCTATGAGAGCATTTAGAAATTTATTATGAGATATTGGATTGCAAATAATGAAGAATACTGAGTCTGATATATGATCTTGTAATTTATATTATTCATGCCATTAATTATTAAGAAAGAATGTGATATTTCTGTAATATATCTATTGGTAGAAGTATTGTTTGACTAGTTCTTTAACTTTAATAGGATGATCTGTGAGTTGATTATTTTGATGTGTTTTGGTGATGGAAATTTTTTGATAGTTCCTATCTAGTGAGTTGTGAAGTATTGTATCAGAATTATGATAGAGTAGCTATTGATTTTTCTTGATGTTAGCTGTAATTATTTCTGCTTTGCACTTTTTTGTTTCTAATATCTTTTTTGCTGCTAGAGATTTTCATTATTATTTTACTTTTTGAAGTCAATCTGTTTTATAAATATTTAATGATATGAGTGGAGGAGTTATTTAGAGTTGTTATATTTATTGATGAGTGATGTTAGGATTATATATTTTTCTTGTTAATTTTGAATATATATATAGAAGTAAGTTATTGTGTTGAGTATAGAGATCTGTTTTTGTATTATGCATATTGTTTTTGGTATATTTTTTATTAGCTATATTTATCTTTTTTAATATTTCATCAGCTAATTGTATTATGGATTTTTTTATTTTGGTCTATTAAAAATTGATTGATATGTTATCTGATTCTGTTTTTTGAAATATCTCTGCTATTAAGAATTGATATTCTAGCCATGTTTAATCTGAGATATTTTTGACTTTGTATGCAAATTTTTTCCTTTTGTATTAGTTAATTATGTGTTATAATATTCTATGAAACAAGATAGTATGTAAGTCATTAATTACTAATAGATGATCTGTTTCAATCTATTGTTATTCTATTATTGATGCATGCTTAAGATAATTAGTGATAGATGGTAAGTATCAGATTGTATCTAGTTGGTAATATATTTATTATCTTGTTCATGTGTGATTGAGTAAACCTGAATATTTAAGATGGAAGCTATCATCCATTTTTTTGAAAAATAGTAGATTAGTTAGACTGTACTTAGGTGGTTAGAAGTAGTATTCATTGAAATCTCCTTCTATAATAATATATTTTTCATATAATATTATGTTATTTATGTATTATATGAGTTTGTGTTTGATCTTTTTTTCCTGTTCATAGTTTACTGCTAATAGATAATATTCTATTATATTGAGATTTATTGATTATTTAAAGGCAAGTTTGATATGAATTAAATAATCTTCTAGTTTGGTTATTTTTTATAAATGTGTGTGTCAGTTATTGTAAAATAGAATGCTAATTTCAATACCAAATAATCAGTTATTGTTATATATCCAGATGTGTGTATAGTTTAGAAAACTTTTAAAGCAGTATTTTGCTATATATAATTGAAGTTTGGTTTTAGTAAGAATAATAATGTTGATGTGATGAAATTGAATTAATGAGTAAATATCTTTAGTTTTTCTATTTGTGTTAAGATCTCTGCAATTTAGAGTAATAATTCTTAATGTATTTATTTATTTGAAGTCTATGTTATTGTCTGATGGATGTGTGTATGATACATTTTGTGAGATTATGGATGAGTTTGTTATAGTAAAGTTTATATTTGTAATGTGATTAAAATGAGTTATTTGTGATAAGTTTATTAAAGTAGATGGTAAATTTATAAGATTATTTATTATAAGTATTTTGATTTTCAATTATGTTGAGTTTTTCTATTATGATTTGTTATTGAGATTGGAGTTGTTATTATTTTTGCAGTTGCTAATTAAGTATAATTAGTTCTGTAATTTGATTTTCTTAATTATGAATAATTTGATTTAAGTTTTTTATAGATTGTGATTATGAGATTATTGTAGATAATTGATTATTAATTATATTTGATTATGATATTATTAAAGTTATTTATTTGTTTATTATGTTTGGATCTTGTATAAGGGATAATAGCTTGAATAGTATTTGATTGAGTTTTTATTCTATTGATTTAAATTTTAGTTATAATGAATTGAGTTGTATTGATAATGTATCTATATCTTTATGAAGTTTGGATAGGGAGGTTGCTTATTTGTTATTATTATTATTATTATTATTGATTATTATTTGTTAAGAATCTTGATTAAATGTGAGTTTGATATTGTTATAGATATTTTGCTTTTATGATAGTTTAAGATTTTGTTAATTTCAGGATCAAGAGATTTGTTATGAATTAGTGATTAGGGTGTTAGAGCTTTTTTCTTCTAATAAGACATCTTTGTAAGACTTGAAAGTTATATTAATATTTGGTTTTCTGTAGGAAATTCCTCTATTTTTGTATAATTTATTGAGTTATTTATATTAAAAGACATGTTTTGCTTTGCTATGATATTTTAATATATGATATCCCTATTTGAAACATATATTACAAATAATAATTGATCTTTATTCCTATTTTAGATATGATTATCTGAGTATAACTGATAATGTTAATGCTATATTTAGGTCAGTTTCTGATGTAAAAGTAATTCAGACATATCATTATTTTTGATATTTTACTGGTGAGTGTGAAATATAACAGATTTTAATATTTATTGAGTTCAAGTAGTCAGAGAGTTCATATGCTGTATATTTATATAATAGATTTATGAGTTTGAGTTTGTATTAATTTCTGTTTGTGATTATTTTATATTAATTTTATAATGGAATGATTCATATATTATCTTGTCCAAGAAGAGTTGACCAATTTTGAAGAGCTTTATCAGTAGCTTTTTTTTCTTTAAATTTGATTATAGTATATTACCATTAATTAATTATTTTGAATTTAATATCTTTAACTATGCCAAATTATGAGAATATATTATAGATTAAGCTTTCAGAAGTATTGAGTGAGATATTTCTGAGAAAGATTATGTTAGTATCAATTTCTTGAGTATTATTTTATAATTTTTCAGCTAATAAATAGTAACTTTTATTGATTGTATGTATAAGAGCTATTTGAAGAGCTTGAGATGAGTTAAAGAATACTTGAAAATAATTTTATATATTAATTTTTATTATCTTGTGGAAGATGTAGCCTGAAATTTCACATAAGTATTTATAAGAATATTATTTTAGTTGATTGTGATTAATATTTTCAGTTTCTTCTTAATTCTCATCTATGAATACTATGCATTAGATCCATACATTATATCTTTTACAGCTAGTAATGACTTGCCATTATTAACTATTATTAGTTGATGTGATATTATAATGATATATGTTATATTAATTATTTTGATTAAGTTAGGAAGTTGTGTTATAATTGATTAGTAGAAATTGATTATCTATTTTTGATATCTCAGATTGATAATCAGTGATATCTAGATTTATACTGGCTGTGTCATTTAATTCATGTATTAACTCGATATCTAATCTATCTTTGGATAATGATATGTGTGAGGATATATTATGTATGATGTAGTGATTTTCTGAATTAGGATTTAAATATGGATTGGTATAATTTTTGCAAGTTTTTTTTGTTTATATTTTGAGTTACTTTGATTAGCTAGAGTTCTGTAATTATTGAAGAAGGAAGAGAAAGCTTATTTTTGAGAAAAATCTAAAGGTGTTGGTATTATGAATATAGTAGAAATGAAATAAACAGAAGATTTAGTAGTTTTAGATGTGCTTGATGAGTTTGAGTTATTTGTATTTTGTGCCATGATGGTATAAAGAGGGGAGGATATTAAAGAGAAAATTTTGTTTTTGAATTTTTTATTATGTTTTTGTATATTTTTGATATTTTTTTTGTTTTTATAAAAAAGAAAAAAGAAATTATATATAATATTTATATTAAGAGAAAGGGAAAAAGTAAAAGAAGAAATTAGATTATGCTATATTTATATAAAAGTATGTAGTAAAAGAAGTTTAATATATGTAATAAGTTTTTTTTTTGCTTCTAAATTTTGTGGACAGAGTGATCAGTGAGAAGAGTTTTCATTATTATAATTATTATTATTCCTATTTGCTACAGTGTAGTCGCACTCTAATTCTATGCTAATTTAACTTACAAAGTAAGAATTACAAATTAAAATTTTAAAGAAAAGAGCTATCAGAAAATCTGTGACAGAGAATCACGATGTGACTAGCCACCAAGACGTGTCTGCGATTTACATGAAACCTATAGGATTGATGAACAAGTCATTTTCAGCTTGAAGAGTATATATTAGTGAGGTAATTTGATCTCCTTGGAGGTCAGCAAGACCATCATCAGGACATTGATTGTTTGTATGAGTGAAAGCTGAATGTTTGTATGAGCAAAGATTATTTTCCATGTGTAGCTGAAAAATATTAGTATTGAGATTGGAGGATGTTGTTATTTTGGGTCTTCCTGTTCTTTTTTTAGAGATATGTTTGTGTTTGGCAAAGATGGAGTTTGATTTTTCTGCTTGAATTTGATCATTGCAGCAAGTTAGCCAAATGTGAGTGAAACCTTGTTTGGAGAACCAAGTTACGAATTTTGCTGACAGTGTGGAAGCTTCAGATTTGGATGGACCAAGTGATTTGATGAAGTTTGTGAGCTCTATTGGAACGAAACCTTTAAAGACGAGTATATATCCAGGTTTGTAAGCTGTGTTGGAGGGGAAATCAGCATTGTTGAGGAAATAGGACTTTTTTGTGAAGTTTTTGATTTTAGAGCCGAGTAAGGAGGGAGGATGCTGAGATTTTTTTGATAAGAAGTGTTTAGTGAGAATTTTTTCGAGCTTGACTTGAGATTTGGTTAGAATAGAGTTGATTGGATCACTTGAGACTGGACAGGTCCATAGGTGATAGTTTGTTTCTGGTTCTAGATGGCATCTGTTACATGTATCGTGTGGGTATATTGATGGGTGAAATTTGTGTTGGTTGGAAAGTGTTGGTAGCATGTCGTGTATTATTTTGATAAAATATGTACGAAATTTGGATGCGTTTGCAGAGGCTATTATTGAGTTAATTCCTTTGTCTTGGTTCCATGTGAGATTAGTTGCTTTCCAGTCTATTGTGAATTGTAGATTGTGATTTATGAAGTTGTGTTTGAGTGCGTAAAGTTGCCATTTGGTAATATTACGTTTATTATCCTGAAGTTTAAGAAATTTACGGAGGTTTGATGTTATAGGTAGTGAAAGATTAAACACGGGGATGTAGGATGTTTCTGGAAGTGAATTGAAGTTTGTTGAAATAAAATAAGAAGAAGGAGCTGATTTGGCTAAGGTATCTGCTAGGTCATTGCCGGGATTGTTGGAGTGTCCTTTGACTTTTTGCAATTTGATATTAAGATTTTTTTCTATGATGTTGTGGTTGATGATCTCCCATAGATGCCAGTTGCTATTCTGTAAAGATCGTCTCTTGCTGAGATTGTTACGAAAGGTTATATTATTTTTGAAGCCATCAATTGTTGCTTGGCTGTCTGTGAAAATTTGGATATTGGTATTATTGGTCAGCATTTCTGTTAAGGTGCAGATAGCTTGAATTTCTGAAGTAGTTGTTGAGGTGGTTATGGGAGAGTGATGAGCAAAGGAAGTGTTTGGAGGCCATGTTGTCCAGGCTGAACTAGATTTTACGTGTGGTGTGTGCATTTGTTGAATGGAGCCATCAGTGAAGATGTTTATGTTGTTGAGGTGGGAAAGGTTTTCTTTAGTGGAAAACCAGGTGTTAGTTTCAGGTGATGCTGTTAGGTGTTTGTCAATAGGTAAGAAATTGTTTTGGAGTAGAGGTTGTTGCTGTTTGCCTATTTTGTTTGTGATGATGCGAGTAGATGATGAAGAGTTATTGAGAATAATGCTTTCTAATTGGTTATACCATAGGGGTTTAGACCCATGTTTACTATTTCGGAATCGGCTTTTGTATTATTTCCATGTTATGAGACGAGAATTGGCATAACTTGATAATTATTATAGAGATGTAATGTGGTCTTTGTGCAGGATGTCACGGCATTTTTTGTATATTGGCCAGGGTTGGAGAAAGTTTTCGATGGGCCATCTTGTATGATTATTTGTGAGAATGTGACTGTTGGTGTTGGAGTTGATAAAGGAGATGTTGCACTCGTACATGAGTGGAAGAATGGATGCTATTAGGTTTTTTCCTTGTGGTGATGGTTCAGGTGTAGGATGTGAAATTATTGAGTGGTGGAGCCATCTTTATTCCTGGAGACATTGTAATCAGATATGTATTGCTAGGCCAAGAATAAGAGGATCATTTAGACGATAGAAGAGCTCTGTGATTTTTGCACGGGTTTGGATAGACCACAGATGATCCAGAGCGAAAAATTTTGGATGATGTAGAATTGAGTCAGGAAAAGAAAGTGGTAGTCTTGCTTTGGATTTGATAACTTTTTTTAGTTGTCTCATTAGTTTATCACATTCTGTTTTAGATATGACGAAGAGTTGGGAGCGGTATTCGAATACTGGTATGAGTACCCGATTGATGATGTAGATGGCTTGTTTGTCAATGATACATTTGCGACTTAGTAAGTTGGATACAAGTGTAGTATCTGATCTTATTTTGTTTAACTGAGTGTTAAAATTGCCATTTGCATTAATATATAGACCAAGGTATTTGGTACATATATTTGGAGGGAGTATTTGTATTTGGTTGCTGGTTGTTCCAATATAAAGTACTGTGTTTGGATGTATTTCAGTTGGTTTGTAGTAGATTGCTTCTGTTTTCTTTGGGTTGATTTCAATGTCACACATGTTATAGAATTGGGATGCGGTATTGAGAATCTGTTGCATTGCTTGATGACTATTGGCAATCCAGACTGTGTCATCAACAAAGGCCAAGTTATTAATTGTCAGGTGAGTTTGATGAGGTGATTGATTGGGAGTGGATGTTAGTTTGGATGTCATGGTATATCCTTGTGTTGAGTGTCGTACTTTTATTTGACATAGCAGGGGGTCGTAAAAGATCCGCCACAGTATAGGTGCATTAACTTCACCTTGGTCAAGACCGTCCAGGACAGGATAAGGTGCGGTAAGTCTGTATTCAGTTATTATTTGATTTTGGCGCATTGTGTGAATGTTTTTACAGAGTGTGATATAGGTAGAGTTCATTTTGATACGTTGTAGAGCTAATTCTAGCATGTGCCAGCTGATAGAGTCGTAAGTGCGACACATATCTTGGAAGGTGCACCAGATTTCTTGATGTTTTTCACATGAATCTTCAAGTATGCTATTAATAATATGGATAGGGCTGATTGTGGATGTATCTTTGAGTACTGAGAAATTGTTTCCTTGAAGAATGTTGAGTTGTTTGCATATTACTGAGATGCGATGTGTCAAAATTGATGAAAGTCCTTTGCGAGCTGTTTTGATTAGTGTGATTGGACATGTTAAGTCTAGGTTGCCTTCCCATTCACATGGTTTTGGGATGAGTATTACATTGGAGTGTTTCCATTCTGAAGGTATATTTTTTTCTATTAAGCATTTGTTGTAAAGAGAAAGAAGAAGAGAATGAAAGGATGAAGTTACTTTTTTTAGTAGAATATGTTGTATGCCTGAGGGTCCAGGTGATTTGAATGAGTTAGTGTTGGTGAACATGTGTTGGAATTCTTCTTTTGAAATAGGATTTGAAACTGAATTGAATGCGTTATCTGGAATGTGTGAGATTGGATTGTATTGTTATTGCCATTCTTGATCTGGCCATGCTGTAGTAATTCGTTAGTGAGTCTAATTAGTGAAGTATTGTTTGATTGATTCTTTGATGACTTCAGGATGGTCTGATATTCCGGATGGAGTGATAATTTTGTTGATAGTTATTCGGCGCTTTTGTTTTTCTAGAATATTGGATAGCATTTTGGTGTGATGACTACCAAACCGTTTGATGTTTTCTTGAATTGCGTTATTGATTTGAGAAGTTTTTAGTTGTCGGGCTTGTAAGATCTTTTCTCCACATAGACGAGCTTTGATTTGTGACAAGTTTGTGATTAGTGTGTTGATTGATGGGAGAGAATTCCATTTGGTGATTGGTA